>OY992889.1:83919557-83987057 GCA_963921405.1 Cepaea hortensis | reverse complement strand
TATGACTACTTATATGAATTAAATGAGATGCTCCCCACCAGAATCTGGGCGAAGCCGGGCAGGGTCAGCTAGTATATTTATAAAATGGTAAAGGACCAGTTTACATGCATGTTATTGGGTGCATGGTGCTATCACCATAGCCTTAACAGACCAATCGCCAGTCGATGCGTAATCTAGTCAATGTTATACAGGCCACCTTTACTTCCCAGAACATTTCCAGGTGCCAGTTTCTTCTTCCTCTTCTTCTGTGTTCATCCGGAGAGCTTTTTTTTCGAACGTGATTGCGTTGTGCCTGTTTACAGCAGAGCTGCGTTCTTGCGCCGTTAGGCCGATACATCCGATTCTGCGGGCATTTGTTGACCGGGTTAACCTTCCCGGGGTGCCAGTTTTAGATTGAGTAGACCTGGCAGCCTAGTCAAGTTGTTTTTTTTAAATGTCCTCCTCAGTTAAGATTCGAACACATGGCCAATGGGTCAGCAGGCAAGAGTGCTATCCACCAGACTACCGCGGCAACTGAAACTACATTTAAATGAGTGATTAAATACTTAAAAAGAAAACAGAACTGTTACATATATTTCCATGTAGATTTGTTCATGTAATTGTATCAATGTATGCTTATGGGTTGTGTGCTGACGAAGGCTTCAACCTGAATATGTCCAATGTTGTCGATTGTGGCTGTGTTCTAACAAAGCTTATATTCTCTGTTTCTCATTTATTTTATTTTATTTTATTTTATTTTATTTTATTTTCATTTATTTTATTTTATTTTATTTTCATTTATTTTATTTTATTTTATTTTATTTTCATTTATTTTATTTTATTTTATTTTATTTTATTTTATTTTATTTTTATTTGCGCGGGGTCGCTATGAACATGTGCACATGCTACTACTTCTAGTAGCACTGAACTGATTTTTGCGTGGGGATTAGCTTTCCCTATTACCAGTGTCCATCGTCATCATGCAAACCCACTCCGACCTCAGAGGTACTTGTAATTTACAACTTCAAGTCAAGGACGAGAAATCAACATTTTAGTCCAACTGACCGATGTAGGGATTGAACCCACTACCTCGGCACCAGCACACCGGATGTTCAAGAACCAGCACTCGAATTCATTCGCCTATACTAACTTCCCTCATGTTTGTTCATTCATTCTTAGCACATTTGTCAGTGCTGCAGGAATTGGCAGCAAAATTGGGGTTAATGTTCTCAAGCGTTTGCTGTTCAGCATCTGTCTGGAGCTTAGCTTTCCATTCTACAAGATTACCAATGCATCAGGAAACATACACGAATTCATTGAACCGAAGAAGTACAAGCAGCACAGATGGGACGCATAGCGATACACTGAGATACCACGAAAAGGATACATGCAATTCTGCATAAACACTTCAAGATCGTTGATTGTCCTTTACGGGACCTCACAGTCAATCCCAGCAGTGTTTAGATGTTCGGGATTTTCTAGGCAAATCTTACTTTCAATAGTTTGCCACTGCTTTCTGGACGACATACGTTCATTCCATGTTAAGAAATCAACCAAGGCGGTCTGCTTCCAAATCGCGTGCAGCTGTGTTTAGAAGGCGGTATGCGGGATTACGAATCGCACTCGCGACACATTCGCCACAGCGGCGGTCAATTCTTCTGAGCCATACAACGAACAGGAAGGATAGATCCACACAAGACATACAACTAACAGGAAGGATAGATCCACACAAGACATACAACTAACAGGAAGGATAGATCCACACAAGATATACAACTAGCAGGAAGGATAGATCCACACAAGACATACAACTAACAGGAAGGATAGATCCACACAAGACATACAACTAACAGGAGGGATAGATCCACACAAGACATACAACTAACAGGAAGGATAGATCCACACAAGACATACAACTAACAGGGGGGATAGATCCACACAAGACATACAACTAACAGGAAGGATAGATCCACACAAAACATACAACTAACAGGAAGGATATGATCCACACAAAACATACAACTAACAGGAAGGATATGATCCACACAAGGCATACAACTAACAGGAGGGATATGATCCACACAAGACATACAACTAACAGGAAGGATAGATCCACACAAGACATACAACTAACAGGAAGTATAGATCCACACAAGACATACAACTAACAGGAAGTATAGATCCACACAAGACACACAACTAACAGGAGGGATAGGTCCACACAAGACATACAACTAACAGGAAGTATAGATCCACACAAGATATACAACTAACAGGAGGGATAGATCCACACAAGACATACAACTAACAGAAAGTATAGATCCACACAAGATATACAACTAATAGGAGGGATAGATCCACACAAGACATACAACTAACAGGAGGGATAGATCCACACAAGACATACAACTAACATAAAGGATAGATCCACACAAGATATACAACTAACAGGAAGTATAGATCCACACAAGATATACAACTAACAGGAGGGATAGATCCACACAAGACATACAACTAACATAAAGGATAGATCCATACAAGATATACAACTAACAGGAAGTATAGATCCACACAAGACATACAACTAACAGGAGGGATAGATCCACACAAGATATACAACTAACATAAAGGATAGATCCACACAAGACATACAACTAACAGGAGGGATAGATCCACACAAGGCATACAACTAACATAAAGGATAGATCCACACAAGATATACAACTAACAGGAGGGATAGATCCACACAAGACATACAACTAACAGGAGGGATAGATCCACACAAGGCATACAACTAACATAAAGGATAGATCCACACAAGACATACAACTAACAGGAAGGATAGATCCACACAAGATATACAACTAACAGGAAGGACAGATCCACACAAGACATACAACTAACAGGAGGGATAGATCCACACAAGGCATACAACTAACAGGAGGGATAGATCCACACAAGGCATACAACTAACAGGAGGGATAGATCCACACAAGACATACAACTAACAGGAGGGATAGATCCACACAAGGCATACAACTAACATAAAGGATAGCTCCACACAAGATATACAACTAACAGGAAGTATAGATCCACACAAGATATACAACTAACAGGAAGTATAGATCCACACAAGATATACAACTAACAGGAAGGATAGATCCACACAAGGCATACAACTAACAGGAGGGATAGATCCACGCAAGGCATACAACTAACAGGAGGGATAGATCCACACAAGGCATACAACTAACGGGACGGATACAATCCATCCAAAACTTACAGCGGGAGGGAGAGATATATTCCACCCAAGACATACAACGAACAGGAAGTATACAATTCACCCAATACGTACATCAAATGTGAAACGTACAATCCAAATGAAAACAACAATGAACAGGAGACATCTTTGATGGTTCTCGCACAGAACATAAAGACTAGTTGCGATTAAGCCTAGATGGTCGTGCTTCCTTCACAAGCTTCAAATATTTAATTGTTTACAGGCTCCAAGTAACAAGTAAGGGTCCCTTTGAGACGCTTTAGGACGCACTGAGCATGTGTTGCTAAAAACACATTTGTATACACCAATCAGTACTCGTGATGGGGTGGTTAGTCTCACGCCGGTCGCTTTTACTTCCCAATCCCTTTCCTGGTTCCCATTTTAGCGTGGATCCATCTGGGAACCTATGTCAATGTTAAAAATTCCAATCCACTCCGTGCTGTTCGAACCCCTGTCCACTGGTACGGCAGGCGAATGTCTCGCCGCTTACATTACCACGACTCCCCATACACACAGACACATGCAAACATACTCTTGCTATCTCCCCTTCCCGGCTCCAAATCCTCCCCTCTTCCTGCCTTACCCCACCAGAACCATTTTGGTGCAAACTTGGAGCTCGGGGTCTGTAAAGCTCATCAAGCGACGTGGCTCAGTGCTAGACGATCTGACACGCTGGCACACGTCGATATGCCGGGGACATGTTTACACCCGGACCTTCACAATACTCGTAAACCAAACCCCATGCCACTTTCCTACAAACCCTTCCCCTCGTCTCTATCAGTGGCTGCTGGGGTAGACAACAAGTCAAATTCCATATTTTGCTTCCCTGGTTTTGGTTAAACATAGCTTATGTTTTTTTCTTGTTTGCTAAATGCAACATTAGCGAGTCGGTGCCTGTGAGTGTTCACATGAGGCGCGGTTCCATTTTGAGAGATTTAACCTCTTTTTAGCATTCACTTGGCCTAAAATCAAGCTGAGTTTGCCAATACAGGCCCAACATTCTATTGAAACAAAAGCTGCAATGAGGAAATACAAAGTGTGTACGAACTTGAGTATCAAACTGCGCCAAACCGAGCGGCGCGGGCGATTACCCCCCTACACAAACATATATCGTCTGTGTTTTCGATAATTCGAGAACTATTTATTGTCTGAGCCATTCAACCAACCAGTCCAGCATTTCCACTTTTATTTTTTTGGCATCGTTAATCCTGACAGTATTAAATTTCTTTCGGACAAGAACCGGCTTAAAATCAGTACTTGAAAATAGCCTGGAAAATAAAAGCGGTCGGCAGAATACTGACCAGTGTAGTGGTTAAACGCTTGCTTACTGACCCTGTGGTTTGTGTTCGATCCGCATCGCTTAAAAGTCGCTTAAAAGTAGACAGGGTCGACTTCATCGCACCGAGTTTTTAATCCCATATGGCTCAGTCTCTTTCCCCAGCGAACTGCCGAAAACGTTTCACGAAGCACGATCTCCGTAGCTCCAGCGACGACTCCTAGGAGTCTCCGAAAAAAAATGCACTCGTGAAACCGAAGGCCCGGAATCGAACCCACAACCCCGGGAAGGTTAACCCGGTCAACAAATGCCCGCAGAAGTCGGATGTGTCGGCCTAACGGAGCAAGAACGCAGCTCTGCTGTAAACAAGCACAACGCAATCACGTCCGAAAAAAAAAGACTCCGGTTGAACGAAGAAGAAGAAGAAGAAGAAGAAGAAGAAGAAGAAGAAGAAGAAGAAGAAGAAGAAGAAGAAGAAGAAGAAGAAGAAGAAGAAGAAGAAGAAGAAGAAGAAGAAGAAGAAGAAGAAGAAGAAGAAGAACCCACAACCTTCGGAGCACGAGTCCGAACGCTTCACAACTTCACCACGGAACCTCGCGACCCGCATCAAATTATTAATATTAAGCTGGGTTGACACGTGGACGCAGCTGAACATGGTTACCAGGGCCAGTCTTGGAAAGTAAAAGCGCCCGGCGTGGGACTAACCACATCACTCACCGAGTGCCGATTGGGATATAAAAACATGGCCCTGGCATCACATGCATTATGCACCTTACAGAGTGTAAAAGGGTCCTTTCTTTGACTTACTATAGAGTTGTAAACGTGGTTGCTAGTGGCTAGTCCCTTGCCTACCGGTCCGGTAGTCTTGAGTTCGAACCCGCATCGAGGCCGGTTTTAAAATGTAACTTGGGCTCTCAGCTGGCTCCAGCCTAAACTGGTTACTATAAAATGTCTTGGGGAGTGACGGTGGTCGTGCCAACATCACTCATATTTCTAAATGAATACATGGATGCGTAATATGTCCTAAAAACATATCTCCCATAATTAGTCACAAGAACGAATTAAAATTGCTACACCTCTAGGATAATTCGTATCAGATCTTATGAAAATAAAGTTAGTTGCATATCCTTTACAGTTCGTCGCAGTCAACACCAGCAATTGTTTGTTTTTTGGCGCTTTGTGATTTCTTGGCAAGTTTACGTTCCATAGTTTGCATTGCTTTATGAACGACCACCGCTTATAGCGTTGTATGGCAAGGCTTCCAAATCATGTGCAGTTGTGTTTCGAACGCGGTATGTTGGATAACGAATTGCATTCGTTACGCATTCGCCATATCGCAGGCCAGTCCTTATCCTATACTCTCCTCCCCCGTAACCCTCCTCCCCCACCCCCTCCAACCTCTCATTAACACCACCAGTTATACATATGACGCAACAACAGCATCTTTCAGAAATACATTTTTAGACACATATATGATGTGTTCGTTAATGTGTCCAAAAACAGCTCTCTCCAATAATTAGTCACAAGAAAGAATTCGCACACACTTCCACACAAATCAGCAAGAATTCCAGGCATTTCACGTTCACGCCAGAATGAAGCAGCATTGGGTGCAAACTAACCTCGCCTGACAATGTTTACAGTTACCCGTCGTCTGCTGAAAGCCATGTACCGTGAAAGATTCTCCCGCCAAAAGGTCTTGCCTCATCCAGTTAATAATACCTTGTATCTCCCCGGCCTGGTTGGGGTTGCGTGTGTCTGGAAAATCCACTTTTGTTAATTGATCCTCGGATGGCCCAAGAGTTTATCTCTGTGTGTGCGTTTTATTTTGGGTGTGTTTTTATTCTTCATCTCGTTCACTGATGCCAACTGTTCTACTTGTTCATTGAGAGAGGAATTGTTGCCAAGAACATAACTGGAGATTTATAACTGTAATTTTTTTTTTTTTTAAATGTTATTTACTGCCTATAGTACTTTGCGGTGTAGGACAAGGGGGTCTTGAGTCTGAGGAATTAAGGCCGCCTGGCTAGTGCAGTCGCCGCGAACTGTACAGGTTAGGGTTTTCTTGTTGCCCCCGACAGAAAAAGAAAAAAAAAACCCCAACACCTTACCAAGGGTTCAAACCCCGGTTTCCCGAAGGAGAACCCGGCGAGCTAACCACTCGACCAGATGCTCGTCTTCTATAATGATTTATAATGATTTATAACGATTCATAATGATTTATAATGATTTCGAAATCATGGGTAAATATAGAGCTGGGGCTGCACAAGAGTAGTCGGGGTGTGGTAAGTGTGTGTCTGGGTGTGGGTATGTGTGTGGGTGTGGGTATGTGTGGGTGTGACTATGGGTGTGTGGGTGTGGGTATGTGTGTATGTGGGTGTGGGTATGTGTGTTTGTGGGTGTGGGTGTGTGTGTGTGTGATGCTCAGAAGCCATGTCGTTATAGTGGTAGCCATAACCTTACGCTATTTTGATTACGGACTTGATAGCAAGAAAGCAAAAGGGGCTAAAGAAAGTGACAGATAGAGTGGCTGTAGAAAGTGTCTAAATGTGCCTTAGCTTGGATAATAGGAATCCACGATTGCAGGTGATATCAAGGATTGAGACCAAGTCTTAATGTGCAATTTAAAGACAATGGTATTAACTTGGGGCAAGTACAGAAATGCCAGAATATGGGTTTACCGATAACATCAGATGTACGAATAATTTTGGGGATAAAGAACAGAGGAGGATTAACAAAAACTGCATTAACAAGATTCAGATAATCTTATGTCATAGATACCAGACATTGGAGGTTAGAAAAAAGAATGCTTGTACAACTAGTTTTAACATATGGCTTATGCACCTGGACAATTAGTAAAGAAGAAAAACACATCCCTGTGGGTTCAGAGATGTGGTTTCAGAGAAGTTGCTATACATTCTCTGAACAGCCAAAGTGAATAATAACAAATATTTCACAAGAGGCTAAGTCACGAAGACAATTTATCACAAATATCAGAAAGAGGCTAAGACACAACGACAACGTCTAGAACAGTGGTTCTCAACCGGTGGGGAATCCCCCCCCCCTCCCAGGGGGGAATTTTAGGGTTTCCGAGGGGGGGGGGGATTAAGCTTATTTCTAGATTGCTTTAATACAGGAATCGATTACTTGATATTGTTTTTCTCTTCATACTTTACGGTTCTGTACGTATCACCCTTCTGAAATTCATTTTATAACGTAAGTAGATCCGCAAATACCGTTTTATGTAGATGTCTAGACTTGTTTTGGTATGTGCTGTTAAACTTAGCTTAAATTATTACATACACTGTGTAGGGGCAGGGGGAGATTTTTATGGAGGAAATACGAAAGGGGGGAGGAATGACGTTCTAAATATATGGTGAGGGGAGAATGACGTCCTAAAAATATGGTGAAGGGGGGCACGGGCCAAAAAAGGTTGAGAACCACTGGTCTAGAAAGAAGCAGTTGCCATTTTATTTATTCGCTCGCTTTGAACTCAAGCGTAGTCCATACACGTGCCACTTTCCTAGTTCATTGGACTGATTTTTGCTTGTGGGTTTACTTTTCCTATTACCCGTGTCCCTTGCCGTCAGGTGAACCGACTCCGACTTCTGAGGACGAGAAGTCAACATTTCAGTCCAATTAACCGGTGTAGGGGTTGAAACGGTTACCTCGCCGTCAGAACAACGGATGTTTAAGAACGATCCCTCTTATCAATTCTGCCATGCCGACCTCCTGTATTTAATTCCACTACTAGCATCTAGTGCAATGTGTTACACTTCTAAATGCGTTGCCAGTTCGCTTTCCTTATATTGCCAAAGTTTCCACACCAATTTTCTAATCTTCTTCTGGGCATCGCCCTATCACCGCACGTTTCCCGCTGCCACCGTCACATAAAATAATCCTCTTTGTACTGATCGCTTCCTCTTTCTATCAATAGTCTTTGTCAGTGTTGTCATTCCTGTATCGATCTCTCCAGATGATTTCTACCTAGCGAAAATGGGGCCGGAAAGTGAGGCGAGACGTCAGAAATTGGGACAACATCAAAGACGAGCTGTAGTGAATCTTAAAACATATCAGGCTGTCTTAATAAATCCCTGCCTGATCGGTCTGGAGATATTGACCGGGGAACACCACAGCAAAGTGTTTTACCTGTGACTTTAGGCCCGTAATACGTCTTAAGTCAACAAGCCAAAAGCGCAATTGACAGCTTTCAACTGGAGCAGGAACGACAAGGAAACGCTGGGGTCAACCCTGCACAGACCAGGTTGGAATGAGGTCAATGCTCGGTTTCATTAGGCGTGTAAAGATATTAACTCTTGCTACACCATGAGACGAACCACGTGCCAGAAAGTTAACTGAAGTCGTTTAACTCTTGTCTTGTGCGCGTGTTGAAAACACAGTTGCATGTCCTTTAACAGAAGGTTGCAATCAACCCCAATTTATTGGTTGTTTGGGGTGTCCTTTGCAATTTTACGTTCAGTAGTTTACCATTACTTCCAGAACGACTGACGACCACACCATTGTGAAAATTAACACAAGGCGCTCTGCTTCCAAACCATCCGTTAGGACGAGATTGTTTTACATGGCGGTAACAGATGTCTGGATCAGACAGTGTTAACAAATGACTTTTCTGAGAGGCGATAAAGTTCAGTTGCATCGGTTTAGGATAGAAGGGAAGTTCGTGTTTATGCATGTGTGAGCGTATGTGTGTGTGTGTGTGTGTGTGTGTGTGTGTGTGTGTGTGTGTGTGTGAGAGAGAGAGAGAGAGAGAGAGAGAGAGAGAGAGAGAGAGACTGAGAGTGTGAGAGATAATCTGAGAGAGATTGAGAGTGAGAGAGAGAGAGAGAGATTGAGAGAGATTGAGAGAGAGAGACAGAGGTTGAGAAAGAAAGAGATTGAGAGAGAGAGAGAAAGAGAGACAGACAGACAGACAGAGACAGAGACAGAGACAGACAGAGAGAGATTGGGATAGAGACTGAGAGAGATTGAGAGAGAGAGAGAGAGATTGAAAGATAGGGATGCCTGTCTGTCTGTCTGTCTGCCTGCCTGCCTGCCTGTCTGTCTGTCTGTCTGTCTGTCTGTCTGTCTGTCTGCCTGCCTGTCAGTCTGCCTGCCTGCCTGCCTGCCTGTCTGTCTGTCTGTCTGTCTGTCTGTCTGTCTGTCTGTCTGTCTGTCTGTCTGTCTGTCTGTCTGTCTGCAAGCTTTACCCACTATCTCACGTATTCTGTTGTCAACTTTCCGTCAACATGTCCCTTTCACATGTAATGCATCGCTACTCTCCCAACATTGTGTCCAGCAGTGCAAACATGTTCAAACGTTTGCGACATACGGTTGTGTGCAACCCTAGAGATGCAAGAAGATGGCGTGAATTCACTTGACGCTCTGCCACTCTGCCCCAAGACGGATCTCAGTGGGAGCCTGTGGAATGGAAAATCCCGAGGGATTCCCGACAAACATCTGTCATGCTATATCCTTGTCCTGACAAAATGTCTAATACCGATTTGCTGTTCTGAATCCCTTCATAGAATTTGATACACTTATGTCTTACAAACTAGAGATTAGTTGATCTAGGTTCAGTGGTTTTCAAACTTGGAGATTCGCATGTAGAAATGAGGTGGTACCAAGGTCCTTAGGGAAAGATAAAGGATAGTAACAATGAACCTATCATGCTTGTCTTAAGGGGCGACAAAGAATGGTTGTGCTCGGGGTTATCTACCCCATTCTGTAGAAAACTCCGCTGCAAAATCCGACAAATAATGAGTAAGTTAAAAGATGGGGAAATGAGGAAAAAAAAATCAGCCGACCAAAGGGAAATGAGGCTCTTCTTCTAGAAGAGGTATGAAGCGACGAGGAGAAACCCTCAAGGAGTCTTGGTTGCCTATTCACTTCCACTCTCACACAAACATCTCTAGAATTGACACCGGAAAGTTAGAAATACGTATGGATTGGAGTAAGACACCAAAAATGGTAAAAACATTCCACTCTTCCACTCGCACACAAACATCTCTAGAATTGACACCGGAAAGTTAGAAATACGTATGGATTGGAGTAAGACACCAAAAATGGTAAAAACATTCCACTCTTCCACTCTAACACAAACATCTCTAGAATTGACACCTGGAAAGTTAGAAATACGTATGGATTGGGGGAAGACACCAGAAATGGTAAAGACATGAAATATTACAGGATTGGAATTTTGGGATTATAACCCACAGGACTAGGAAATATAGGGCGATCTAAAACACACAATGAAATGACTTAGGGACAGGAATGAATAATATGGGAGGATATAGATGAAGATGAAAAGAAGTTACAAAGAATAGCTAAGCTTGGTGCAAGTGGGGTAAGAGCCAACGCTCCATGGAGTGACAAAGGGTTGAAGAAGAATGAACTCAAACTGGAAAATAAGAAGTCATTTTAGTGTTGTTTTACAGAAGTTGCTCAACAGCTTCTTCATTCTTCATTTGATTTAAAAAAAAAAAAAACATTCGGGCTGGTTCAACCTGCTTCTTCAGCGTTGGCTATAATTGAGATCGGTTGTTGTGTGGTTTTGTCCGGTTCTTATTTGTGCTCTCTTTCGAGTGAGTCCTAAATGGGACTGGTTATATTGTTCCCGGTGTAGTCGCCGGGAACGCTTGGGTCTTGTAGTGCTCGTGCTGGCTGGTGTTTTCATTATTGCGTTTTCTTGGTCCTGTTGTGGACCGGCCCTGAGTCGGACCTACCATATTCAGCAGCCTCCCAGCTGTTTTGTTTATTTCTTCATGAGGGACTATCTTGAACTTGATCAGTCTTCACAAGGACTGACTGTCTTCTGTAGTCCTCTCAAGGACTGGTTATTTCTTGAATAGTCCTCCCCAGTACTGGTTATATTTCATGTGGTCCTCTCACGGACTGGGTATGCTTCATGTGGTTCTCGCAGGACTGGATACCAGCTCACTGTAGTACTCCTGGAAATTACTAGTAAAGTGAAGGAAACATCACACAATCCTATCTACCCCAGAAATTCGGAGAAATTAATAATACAGTCTATCAGGAAAAAATTGGAGGAAAGAAAGCGAAAAGTGCAGACCAGAATGCAACGCCATAAATGAGTTTTAACTGTCTGCCACTTACAATGCTTTAAAGACTGTCTGCCACTTGCAACTGTGGAGCACCGCAGGAAATCATTGGGCATGTCCCACAAGGCTGTCCTAAATTGGCCAGGTAAAGAGAGGAAATTATGGTCCACTGGAACGACTCTTTAAGTCAACTACTTGTCTTCTTCTCCGTGTTCTTTTTTTCGTCAAGTGTGCCAGCTGTCACTTAGTCTACAGTCTATTTCTCCCTTTAACATGCCCAGAAATTTTTACCATCTACGTTTACCTTCTCTAATAAAATTACGTAAGTATAATAATGCGTCCTATTCCACATGTTCATGCACATTGCGTTGATGGAAAGTAAAAAGTAGTAAGCAGAAAGTAGCAAGTAGAAAGTAGTAAGTAGTGCGTAGTAAGTTAAAGTTAGTTGCATATCCTTTACAGGACGTTGCAGTAAACACCAGCATTGTTTTGCTGTTGTGATGTCTTGGCAAGTTTACGTTCAGTAGTCTGCATTGCTGTCTGAAAGACCGGCACTTGTAGGGAAACCAACTTATGCGGTCTGCTTCCAAACCGCCCGCAGCTGTATTTAGAGAGCGGTAAGCATTCGTAACACCTTCCCCACGGAGACGGCAACGTCAGTCTTGAACAGAACAAAAATAACGTAATAACTACGAATGAGTGGGTGTATGCAACAAGTAGCTGAGAAAGGAAAAGTTACAAATTCCATAACCGCATAGACAGCGTCATTCTGTTCCTGTTAGATATTTGCGAGTTTCTCACAGGATTTGACAACTGGGCGTTTCATTGTAGAAGAAATGTCTCTTAGCCGAGACAGCTGCACGCCAAATGTTGAATAAACGATTTCGTCTGAAGGTGTTACCGCGGTAACCGAATTACAACAATCGTGGGCAACATTTGCTGCAATTGTCTTTCAGAACAGGATGATTTTTATACTTTAGAAAAAGAGTTGAGCGTATGGGTGGCGGATTCTATACGTTATCACAACAGTGGGGAAAGATGTTGGTTTAAATACTTCCGCGCAGAGAATGAAGAAGTGGGCGACAGTTTCTATTCTCATCATTATCATCAAAAGACATGAAAATCGGCATGGATAAGAGCGCTCGCTCTTAAAGATCCCGTGTGCTGATGCCGAGGTAGCGGGTTCAACCTCTACACCGATCAGTTAGACTAAAATGTTGACTTCTCGTCCTTGACTTGGGGACGTAAATTACAAGTACCTAATAAATTAGAGTGGGTTCACATGATTTCGAGGGACACTGATAATATGGAAAGCTAATCCACGCGCAAAAATCAGCCCAGTGCTCTAGAAGTAGTAGCAAGTGTGTGGACTACACGTGAGTTCAAAGCGAGCGTGCGAAAAAAAAAAAAACAATAAATGATCTCATGGCGTTAATTAGGTTAAGCACTCTGTTCATAAAGATGCACTGCCATGGTGTGCGTTAGTGTTGTCTCTCTCTCTCTCTCGCTCTGTGTGTGTGTGTGTGAGAGAGAGAGAGAGAAAGATAAGAGAGAGAGAGAGAGAGAGAGAGAGAGAGAGAGAGAGAGAGAGAGAGAGAGAGAGAGAGAAAGAGCGAGAGAGATGTTATTTGTAGGTTTGTGTGAAATGCTGAAGGGCTATACTTCATCTTAACGCTCCAATGTAGAAGGTAAAAGTAAAGGACATCTTTCTATGTCATCAGGTGTATTAAGTCCTCGCTGCTAGGCCGATGCATTGTGTAGACTGCCGCCTTTAATTCCCAGATCATTTTCTGGTGCTACTTTTGGGCTGGGCCAACGTGGAAGTAAGGGTACGTATTTAAAAAATACCCCACTCATTGGGATTTCGAATACATGACCACCGGGCCAGCAGGGAACGGGTTGGCGACCTCTCCTCCGGCGCTTGGATGCACTGAAATGTCTAATATTTTTCTGATTTTGATTTCACTTTGAGCTTAACTAAACGTACATAAAGAACCCATCAGATGCTTTAAATGTCTTTAGGCATATGGTGCTACATTAATATTGTTAGTTAGTTAGTCACGGTTCCAACTTGACGATAAAGGTTCGCCTCATTATGACCCATTCCTGTGCCAGTGAATATCACACAAAATACTCATCTCTGCCCCATGTGAAAAGTAGAACAAACAGGAGTCTCGACAAACCAACAGCCTGTACAGGTATACTATGCACAATGCCGCTACCAGAGTGCCAACACAAAAGTCCACCACGAAAATACAGTTCATCTTCGACAGAAGCGGTAGTCACTAGAAAACCAGAAGCCACACATTACTGCATAAGGCAACCTAGTTACTTCAGCTACCGACCGGCCGCCATTTTTCTGAACATGCAGTTCACGATACAAACAACGGTGGACAGATGTAAAAGCATTCCACACGAAATTCACAGTTCACAGTGTCGCTCCACACACTAAATTCAGTAGCAGGGGGACGCAACCATGCGACAAGCCTACCAACTAAACAACTAAATGACGAGCCTAGCAACTAGCCAACCAAACCATCAGCATACCAACTAGCCAACCTAACGATGAGCTTACCAACTAGTTAACCAAACGACGAGTCTACAACTAGTCAAACGACGAGCTTACAACTAGCCAATGAAACCATCAGCCTACCAACTAGCCAACCAAACGACAAGCCTACAACTAGTCAACCAAATCACAAACTTATCAACTTGCCAACCAAACCACCAACCTATCAAGTAGTCAACAAAATCACCAACCTACCAACAAGCCAACTAAACCATCAGCTACCAACTAGCCAACCAAACCATCAGTTTCCAACTAGCCAACAGAACCACCAGGCTAACCACTAGCAAGCCAAACCATCAGCTACCAACTATAATAAATAAATGTTTGCATATCCCTTTTACACGACATCGCTGTCAACATCAGCATCTTTCAGCTGATTGTTAATTTCTTTGCACGATTGCGCTCAGTATTTTGCCATTGCTTTCTGAGCGGCCGGATCACATACCTCGTAAGTTACCGACGCAATTCGAACAACTGCTGATTCTCACCGTCGTCACGCTACTTACGAGAGTATAGGAGATTACGGAGAAAAGTTGCTAACATCTAGGCCAGGAAGCCGGCAGCTACCAACTAGTCAACCAAAAACGTCGAGCCAACCAGTTAACCAACTAATTAACTAGCCTACCAGTACCCCAACAACGATGTTATGTATTTTAGAATACACTATTAAAGCTTTTATATCTGAACATACACTGAATTTTCCTCTACCTCCTCATTTACTTTAATTTATTTATTAATTATTTTTTTTTTTATCAATATGCTCCTTCTCTGATCCTTCACTTCAACCATATCTACCTTTTCTTCTTCTTCTTCTTCTTCTTCTTCTTCTTCTTCTTCTTCTTCTTCTTCTTCTTCTTCTTCTTCTTCTTCTTCTTCTTCTTCTTCTTCTTCTTCTTCTTCTTCTTCTTCTTCTTCTTCTTCTTCTTCTTCTTCTTCTTCTTCTTCTTCTTCTTCTTCTTCTTCTTCTTCTTCTTCTTCTTCTTCTTCTTCTTCTTCTTGCTGCTGCTGCTGCTGCTGTTGTTGCTGCTGCTGCTGCTCCTCCTCCTCCCAGTCCACCTCCTCCTCCTTCTTCTTCTTCTTCTTCTTATTCTTCTTCTTCTTCTTCTTCTTCTTCTTCTTCTTCTTCTTCTTGCTGCTGCTGCTGTTGTTGCTGCTGCTGCTGCTGCTCCTCCTCCCAGTCCACCTCCTCCTCCTCCTCCTTCTCCTTCTTCTTCTTCTTCTTCTTCTTCTTCTTCTTCTTCTTCTTCTTCTTCTTCTTCTTCTTCTTCTTCTTCTTCTTCTTCTTCTTCTTCTTCTTCCTCCTCCTCCTCATCCTCCTCCCTCTCTTATTTCTCCTCCCCCTCCCCCTTCTCCCCTCCCACTCCTCTTCCTCTTCCTCCTCCTCTTCCTCCTCATCTTCCTTCTTCTTCTTCTTCTTTTCCTTCTCTTCTTCTTCTTCTTCTTCTTCTTCTTCTTCTTCTTCTTCTTCTTCTTTCTTCTTCTTCTTCTTCTTCTTCTTCTTCTTCTGCTTCTTCTTCTTGCTGCTGCTGCTGCTGCTCCTCCTCCTCCTCCTCCCAGTCCTCCTCCTCCTCCTCCTCCTCCTCCTTCTTCTTCTTCTTCTTTCTTCTTCTTCTTCTTCTTCTTCTTCTTCTTCTTCTTCTTCTTCTTCTTCTTCTTCTTCTTCTTCTTCCTCCTCCTCCTCCTCATCCTCCTCCATCTCTTATTCCTCCTCCCCTCCCTCTCCTTACCTCCGACTCCTCCTCCTCCTCCTCTTCCTCCTCCTCCTCTTCCTTCTTCTTCTTCTTCTTCTTCTTCTTCTTCTTCTTCTTCTTCTTCTTCTTCTTCTTCTTCTTCTTCTTCTTCTTCTTCTTCTTCTTCTTCTTCTTGTTATTATTATTCTTGTTGTTGTTGTTGTTGTTGCTGTTCTTGTTCTTGTTGTTCTTGTTCTTGTTCTTGTTGTTGTTGTTGTTGTTGTTGTTGTTGTTGTTGTTCTTCTTCTTCTTCTTCTTCTTCTTCTTCTTCTTCTTCTTCTTCTTCTTCTTCTTCTTCTTCTTCTTCTTCTTCTTCTTCTTCTTCTTCTTCTTCTTGTTATTATTATTCTTGTTGTTGTTGTTGTTGTTGCTGTTCTTGTTCTTGTTGTTGTTGTTGTTGTTGTTGTTGTTGTTGTTGTTGTTGTTGTTGTTGTTGTTGTTGTTGTTGTTGTTGTTCTTCTTCTTCTTCTTCTTCTTCTTCTTCTTCTTTCTTCTTCTTCTTCTTCTTCTTCTTCTTCTTCTTCTTCTTCTTCTTCTTCTTCTTCTTCTTCGTTTCCCTCTTCCTCCTCCTCCTCCTCCTCCTTCTTCTTCTTCTTCTTCTTCTTCTTCTTCTTCTTCTTCTTCTTCTTCTTCTTCTTCTTCTTCTTCTTCTTCTTCTTCTTCTTCTTCTTTTCGTCTTCTCCCCCACCCTTCCTCTTCCTCCTCCTTCTTCTTCTCCTCTTCCTCCCCTCCCATTCCTCCTCCCATTCTTCCTCCTCCTCCTCCTCCTCCTCCTCCTTCTTCTTCTTCTTCTTCTTCTTCTTCTTCTTCTTCTTCTTCTTCTTCTTCTTCTTCTTCTTCTTCTTCTTCTTCTTCTTCTTCTTCTTCTTCTTCTTCTTCTTCTCCTCCTTCTTCTTCATCTTCTTCTTTGTCTTCTCTCCTGCTCCCCTTCCTCCTCCTTCTTTATCTTCTCCTCTTCCTCCTCCTCCCCTCCCATTCCTTCTTCTTCTTCTTCTTCTTCATCATCCTTCTCCTCCTCCCCCAACCACCACTGCTTATCATCTGCTGCCCTATAGAACCCATTGATATTCAGGCTCTCACCCACCTGACATCAAACCCAATGTATGATTGGCTGGATCCTGCAGCAAATGTTTTCTACGGGATATGGTAGTCTTGTCTCTCACCCGCATTCCTTTTAGTCCCCTCCCACTACAAATATTGTAAGTCACTTTATTGCCATTCTGTGCTTCCCTTAAGCGCCCGTTAACACACAAGCGACCCATATTTGCTGTCCTTTATAATTATACCTCCTTCTGACAACCCACATTTCACCGCCTCCGCAGTGAATTGTACTTCTTTACAGAATATGCAGATCAATTCCCCGGGAAATTCCTTAGGTTTCAACTTCAGCCAGACAAGTCACTAGCGGTCCAGTTAACGTAGCAGAAAGAAAGATATAATAAATAGATAAAACACATTAAATTACTCCAGAGCTCAGTAAGACCAGCAAGTGTCCAACAGCAGCATCTTTTGCAAGGTACTGAGAAGAGAGATTGAGCTTCGGTCTAATTGATGGCGAGAGATGAACGGCATCTTCTCACCCGGTGCCGAGATACGTTCACACGATAAATCTTTCCATCCTACATCTACATCTTGTCACTCCACTGCCCAACTCTGCCTGTCGCAGGCTCGGCAACATATACATGCGTGATTGCCTGTTCTGCACGTGTCCCTATCAATGTGTCATGTGTGAGATTTTACTGTTCACGGATAGTCAGAGAATACTAATGAAATCTGACAGTCAGAGAATACTAATGGAATCTGACAGTCAGAGAATACTAATGCAATCTAACCGACAGAGAATACTAATAAAATCTGACAGTCAGAGAATACTAATGAAATCTGACAGTCAGACAATACTAATGAAATCTGACAATGTCGTTGTTTGTTTTTTTTTTGGTTTAAATTTCTACTGTTGTCTTCAGTGAAAGTAATAAATACACTTGTGTTTTTTCCCCGCAAAAAAATTCAGACTTCAACTTCAATATACTGAACTGATTCAGCACCAAACAAAAAGTAGGTTTGGAACAAACATGTTGCACAATAAATTGAACATGTATTCATCATCATCATCATCATCATCATCTTCCACTTCTGCCGTCAAGCGTCGTGGGGAGGAATAATTTGCGTTCCAGCGCCCGGTGGACGGCACTGGATAGTGTCATTCCGTGTGGTTGTACAATGTCTCTGATGTCGTCAATCCATTTTCTTCTTGGACGTCCTCGTGGTCTCGTCGCAGATGATCTTTGATGTAAGGCCAGTGATGGTAGTTGCTGATGTTGCATTCTAACAACATGGCCAAACCACTTGATCTTCTGTCTTTCAATAAATGTGGCACAAGGTGTTGATCCCACAGTCTGTCTGATAGTAACATTTCTTACTCGGTCTCGGATTGTTAAGTTGGCAGCTCTCCTCAGGCATCTCATTTCGCAGGTGTTGATCTTGCGAAGGTGTAATTTGGATAAAGTCCAGGTTTGAGATTGGTAGCATAGGGTTGGTGTGAATATGCTGTTTATTATCTGTCGTTTTGCGGACATGGGTATGTTTGGATGTTTCAGTAAGGGTGACAGTTGATATGTAAGTGCACTAGCTTTTTGACATCTGATGTCAATTTCTCTGTCCAATCTGCAATCTTCTGTGATCATACTTCCAAGATATTTGAATTCTTTAACTTGTTTCAGAGGTGTGTTATTTATCTGTATATTTAGTGGGCCTGGCGATCTGCTAACTTGCATTACTTCGGTTTTGGCTGTGTTTATACTCATATTGTATCTGCTGCAGGTTGAACTCAGATTAGTAATATGATTTTGTAGTCTGCCCTCGTCGCTGTAAAACAGGCACTGATCATCTGCAAATAGAAGTTCATTTATTCCCTGTGGGTCAGTTGTTTCATCTGGAGTAAAGAGTTCTAAATTTTCTGAATCTGGTCTGTCGAGACTTGCTTCTTTGGAAATTCTGTCCATGTAGATATTGAACAGCAGGGGAGAGAGTACACATCCCTGTCTCACTCCTGTATTGACTGTGAACATATCTGATATACCTTCCTGTGTTCTTACATGTATTATCATGTAAATTTCCATTTACCGAGCACTGAAATTGCGGATGATGCAACGAAACAAAACACATAACACAATAGCCCTAACAGATCGATATATCGTCTCTCTGTCCAACGGGAGGTCATGTGTGGCTAAATAGTATCCTTCGGCAGTGAATAAGTTAATGAAACAAAGCAGTCAAGTTAGGATTGTTGGCATCTCCATGGAGTTTGTTCTCAGGTGGAACTGACGTGAACCAACATGATTATCTATATTATGCAAATGTTGGACATTCTTGGGGCAAAGATATGACAGTTATGTTATCATTTCTAAAGTTATCCTCATCAGTGTCACATATCTTTAGTGTACTGATCATGTGGTATGTCAACCTGTTATGTCCTGTGTTATCCTGGTGTGAGGAAATGCAACGTTAAGAAAACTGTCATGGCAGGGCAGACCAGGCCCTAAGCCTTGGTTGCCAACCGTTCTAGATTCAAAGCTCCGACAGGTGGACAGAGCTTTGCCTGGATGATCTGGCAGCTTCTGCAGTTTTTCTTCTTCCAGATGTATTGTTGTTACCTTTCCTCTCGCGTAAACTAGGCAAGTCGAGAAAATGATCATTCCGCATGGGCAACATGAAGATTTCTACTTGTTCAAGTTGGTGGTTATGCACCATCTTTCTGATAGCGTAAATGCTCTGATTCTCGTTTGGTTCTATAAGTGCTTCTAAAAAACTTCTTAGTCTCATCGTGGTCTGTTAATCTTCTGATTGTTTCTTTTGCTGCTGGGCTCTGCCATCACTTATATCCTGCATTGGCTGTGGATAAGTGATCGTTTCTAGTTCAATAATAGAAGTTGTCTTCTGGTCTCCAGGTATGATCTAATTTCTGTTATACATCCTATTACTCACCCTATTACTTACCCCACTTCTCACCCCACTACCCACCATATTACTCACCATATTACTTACCCCACTTCTCACCCCACTACCCACAATATTACTCACCATATTACTTACCCCACTTCTCACCCAACTACCCACCATATTACTCACCATATTACTTACCTCACTTCTCACCCCTCTACCCACCATATTACTCACCATATTACTTACCCCACTTCTCACCCCACTACCCACCATATTACTTACCATATTACTTACCCCACTTCTCACTCCACTACCCACCATATTACTCACCATATTACTTACCCCACTTCTCACTCCACTACCCACAATATTATTCACCATATTACTTACCCCACTTCTCACCCCAAAACCCACCATATTACTCACCACATTACTTACACCACTTCTCACCCTACTACCCACCATATTACTCACCACATTACTTACCCCACTTCTCACCCCACTACCCACCATATTACTCACCACATTACTTACCCCACTTCTCACACCACTACCCACCATATTACTCACCACATTACTCATCTCATTACTCACCACATTACTCATCCCATTACTCACCACATTAGACATCCCATTACTCACCACATTACTTACCCCACTTCTCACCCTATTACCCACCATATTACCCACCATATTACTCACCACATTACTCACCCCACTACCCACGATATTACTCACCCCACTACCCACCATATTACTCACCACATTACTCATCCCATTACTCACCACATTACTCATCCCATTACTCACCACATTACTTACCCCACTTCTCACCCTATTACCCACCATATTACCCACCATATTACTCAACCCACTACCCACCATATTACTCACCATATTACTTACCCCACTTCTCACCCCACTACCCACCATATTACTCACCATATTACTTACCCCACTTCTCACCCCACTACCCACCATATTACTCACCATATTACTTACCCCACTTCTCACCCTACTACCCACCATATTACTTACCATATTACTTACCCCACTTCTCACCCTACTACCCACCATATTACTCACCATATTACTTACCCCACTTCTCACCCTACTACCCACCATATTACTTACCATATTACTTACCCCACTTCTCACCCTACTACCCACCATATTACTCACCATATTACTTACCCCACTTCTCACCCCACTACCCACCATATTACTCACCAAATTACTTACACCACTTCTCACTTCACTACCCACCATATTACTCACCATATTACTTACCCCACTTCTCACCCCACTACCCACAATATTACTTACCATATTACTTACCCCACTTCTCACCCTACTACCCACCATATTACTTACCATATTACTTACCCCACTTCTCACTCCACTACCCACCATATTACTCACCATATTACTTACCCCACTTCTCACTCCACTACCCACCATATTACTCACCATATTACTTACCCCACTTCTCACCCCACTACCCACCATATTACTAACCACATTACTTACACCACTTCTCACCCTACTACCCACCATATTACTCACCACATTACTTACCCCACTTCTCACCCCACTACCCACCATATTACTCACCACATTACTTACCCCACTTCTCACTCCACTACCCACCATATTACTCACCACATTACTCATCCCATTACTCACCACATTACTCATCCCATTACTCACCACATTACTTACCCCACTTCTCACCCTATTACGCACCATATTACTCACCACATTACTCACCCCACTACCCACGATATTACTCACCCCACTACCCACCATATTACTCACCACATTACTCATCCCATTACTCACCACATTACTCATCCCATTACTCACCACATTACTTACCCCACTTCTCACCCTATTACCCACCATATTACCCACCATATTACTCAACCCACTGCCCACCATATTACTCACCATATTACTTACCCCACTTCTCACCCCACTACCCACCATATTACTCACCATATTACTTACCCCACTTCTCACCCAACTACCCACCATATTACTCACCATATTACTTACCCCACTTCTCACCCTACTACCCACCATATTACTCACCATATTACTTACCCCACTTCTCACCCCACTACCCACCATATTACTCACCAAATTACTTACACCACTTCTCACTTCACTACCCACCATATTACTCACCATATTACTTACCCCACTTCTCACCCCACTACCCACAATATTACTTACCATATTACTTACCCCACTTCTCACCCTACTACCCACCATATTACTTACCATATTACTTACCCCACTTCTCACTCCACTACCCACCATATTACTCACCATATTACTTACCCCACTTCTCACTCCACTACCCACCATATTACTCACCATATTACTTACCCCACTTCTCACCCCACTACCCACCATATTACTAACCACATTACTTACACCACTTCTCACCCTACTACCCACCATATTACTCACCACATTACTTACCCCACTTCTCACCCCACTACCCACCATATTACTCACCACATTACTTACCCCACTTCTCACTCCACTACCCACCATATTACTCACCACATTACTCATCCCATTACTCACCACATTACTCATCCCATTACTCACCACATTACTTACCCCACTTCTCACCCTATTACCCACCATATTACTCACCACATTACTCACCCCACTACCCACGATATTACTCACCCCACTACCCACCATATTACTCACCACATTACTCATCCCATTACTCACCACATTACTCATCCCATTACTCACCACATTACTTACCCCACTTCTCACCCTATTACCCACCATATTACCCACCATATTACTCAACCCACTGCCCACCATATTACTCACCATATTACTTACCCCACTTCTCACCCCACTACCCACCATATTACTCACCATATTACTTACCCCACTTCTCACCCAACTACCCACCATATTACTCACCATATTACTTACCCCACTTCTCACCCCTCTACCCACAATATTACTCACCATATTACTTACCCCACTTCTCACCCCACTACCCACAATATTACTCACCATATTACTTACCCCACTTCTCACCCCACTACCCACCATATTACTCACCATATTACTTACCCCACTTCTCACCCAACTACCCACCATATTACTCACCATATTACTTACCCCACTTCTCACCCCTCTACCCACAATATTACTCACCATATTACTTACCCCACTTCTCACCCCACTACCCACCATATTACTCACCATATTACTTACCCCACTTCTCACGCCACTACCCAACATATTACTCACCATATTACTTACCCCACTTCTCACCCTACTACCCACAATATTACTCACCACATTACTTACCCAATTCTCACTCCACTACCCATCATATTACTCACCATATTACTTACCCCACTTCTCACTCCACTACCCACAATATTATTCACCATATTACTTACCCCACTTCTCACCCCACTACCCACCATATTACTCACCACATTACTTACACCACTTCTCACCCTACTACCCACCATATTACTCACCACATTACTTACCCCACTTCTCACCCAACTACCGACCATATTACTCACCTCATTACTTACCCCACTTCTCACCCCACTACCCACCATATTACTCACCACATTACTCATCCCATTACTCACCACATTACTCATCCCATTACTCACCACATTACTTACCCCACTTCTCACCCTATTACCCACCATATTACCCACCATATTACTCACCACATTACTCACCCCACTACCCACAACATTACTCACCCCACTACCCACAATATTACCCACCATATTACTCACCACATTACTCACCCCACTACCCACAACATTACTCACCCCACTACCCACCATATTACTCACCACATTACTCACCCCGCTACGCACCATATTACTCACCACATTACTCATCCCATTACTCACCACATTATTCATCCCATTACCCACCATATTACTCACCCCACTACCCACCATATTACTTACCATATTACTTACCCCACTTCTCATCCCACTACCCACCATATTACTCACCACATTACTTACCCCACTTCTCACCCTACTACCCACCATATTACTCACTACAATACTTACCCCACTACCCACAATATTACTCACCACATTACTTACCCTTCTCACCCCACTACCCACCATATTACTCACCACATTACTCATCCCATTACTCACCACATTACACATCCCATTACTCACCACATTACTTACCCCACTTCTCACCCTATTACCCACAATATTACCCACCATATTACTCACCACATTACTAACCCCACTACCCACCATATTACTCACCCCACTACCCACCATATTACTCACCCCACTACCCACCACATTACTAACCCCACTACCCACCATATTACCCACCATATTACTCACCACATTACTCACCCCACTACCCACCATATTACTCACCACATTACTCACCCCACTACCCACCATATTACTCACCACATTACTCATCCCATTACTCACCACATTACTCACCCCATTACTCACCACATTACTCATCCCATTACTCACCACATTACTTACCCCACTTCTCACCCTATTACCCACAATATTACTGAGACAGGACGACTTTAGCAAATCGCCCAAGATTAGCGGGAGAACATGAACTGGAATATTTTTGGAAACAAAAAGTTCAAGGACCAGTTTGAGCGGGGGTGCATTGCTGAATAGCCGCAAGGTCACCTCTATTGTTGACTAGCAGTTTCTCAGGGAGAGGAGTGCCAAATGTATTGTACACTTTGGGTTCAAGCTGTCAGAGGGACAATGGTGAACGTTGGAGGTAGCATAATTTATGAGGACAGGCGGCATTGGAAGTGACCTTAGCTGTCAGAAGAGGACGCCACTCTCCAAATTTATGGCGGCGGGAAAAGATGGACCCGACCATGAACCGGAAAAATAATATAGATTTGGGTTAATATGATGCAGAGTATGCAAATTAATCAAGGTACGCGATGTACTGATTGGACGACTGTAGAGAGTCGAGAGAAGCATGGTCACGTGATTCAAGAAAGGCGCCAACTCAAGAGGTGATATATTCTTTGGATCCAGTCAGTTTTAGACAGTGTGGAACGAGCAAGAGTGCGATAGCAACAGGGCCGAGGGCTGGGCGGTCGCCCAGCCCAGGAGGAAGTATGAGTTGGGAACTTCAGCAATGGTGATGTCCATACACCAGGCTGTTTAGTGTCCAAGAAGATGGAGAGGCAGTAGTAAAGACGGAAAAGATGCATATATCACAGTTTCGTCTAGACTGCCGAAAAAACGCAGGTTGGTCAAGGATCTGTGAACCATTTATTCCAGATAGATAAATCTGATGGAGTGGAACGCAAATTCCGAGGATCACAAAATGGCGTGCAAGCCATTTGAGAAGGACTGTTGGCTAAAGAAGAGCACTCAGTAGTTGCAGATGATGGCTAACGTCAGATAGGACAACCACTAGCCAGACTGCGATCGGAATCACACGGGAAACACTGCGATCGGAATCACACAGGAGACTAAGATCAATCGGAATCACACAGGAGACTAATGGCAAACATGATTGGAAAGGTCAAGTGGGATTCACGACAAACGAGAGGTTGAAGAAAGCAATCGTATTTCAAATATGAAACCCAGAAGGACAACGGGACGGCAGAAGAAGAATGTAAGTTGACATAAGACTTAGTCCTAATTAGTTTAATTGTATATTATAATCAGGTATCTTAGTTTAGAACGCTATAGCAAACTACAGTAGGTGAACTTACCGCGACCCGACAAGGAGCAGGATTGGATGCGACGTCCTGCAAATGACCTATATTTAAATGGCCGAAATAGAGTGTTGGGAGTCAAATTAATCGGTTAGATGGGCAGAGTGTGGATAAACTATATATGTTCATGTAAATTAAGTAATTAGACTAAAAGATTAATGATAACTAGGCGGGTCAACACGGCATATAAAACGAAAGGCTACTGCAAGATATAAACAAACACAGCAGACGGCAGAAGAAGATAGCAAGGCACTCGCGATCACTAGGTCAACCAGACAATAGGGGCAGGTGAGATCGTTGGCCAGAGACGGGGCGGGCACAGGAAAGAATGCGTGTCTTTTGTTTGCTGGACATAGGTGAAAGGAGGTCGCGCTTCTGCGGCTGTGTAGCTAAGGTGTAGTTAGGCTGGCCTGGCGTGGTACAGGCAACGAGTTCAAATCTTCGGGTAAATGGTTAAATACTTAATGATGGCTGTAGGCGGCGCGTCGGGAAATAGGCGATAATAATGTTAGTTAAATATATATAAACGATAAATTACAGTGTTTAAAATACTGTTGTTAATTTATGTTATGGCTAAGATATATTGATACTAGCGTAGATAGGGAAGCAATAGCTGTTAAGGACTTTGTAGGTAGTGAAAGACTAAGGTTGATTTTGACATAAAACTCACGGGTATTGTTTTATACTGTTTCAGGCATTGTCTGGGTAAAATGGTGTTGCCCAAGCATACCGGGCATACTTGACTAAACAGATATCCATCTGAACAAAATAATCCCTGGGTATATGGATTGATGGATCAATCTATGCATCAATGGGTATTTGGGCTGAACATATGGACCACTAATAAGCCTACGGAAAGATAGTTACGAAACAAAGGCCGGTGTAATTCCTAGCTTTAGTTCTTTGCTTCATGCAGTTAGTAGGTGGTTGTAGGTAGTATTTCCCTAACATCTGGTTGCATAGTTTATTATATTATCTATCTCTCTCTTGTGAGGTAATGCAGCATCGTATTATTACAGTTCAATATGCACTATGTGTCTGCAATGCATGTACTGATTACTCTATGCGATTATGGTGTAGATTGTCACTCTGTTATTGTTCAGAAGGAAATAAATATACGATTGAGTTGTCTTTTATTTCGACTTGTCAGTCTGAAGTTATATAAGTAGAGCAGCTTAGAGACCTTGTGAGGCTGTACATCTCTTCTATAACCTGATAACACACACCACGAGACATTGATGGTGCAATAGTAATTAACTATTGTTCTCACGCGGAGACACGAACCTACATCTGTCGTATCCCTTACTCTCATCCTCTGTTTTCTCCTTCTCTCTCTCTCTTCATATTTCTTTACTATCAAAGGTAGTGTGTAGTAGGCAGAGTTCGACTGAGGAACGAACTTTTAGGCTTCACACTATCTTATATCGTTTCCCTCATCATTCCTTTCTTTCTCTTCTCTCTCTCCTCCCTCCCTCCTCTCTCTTCTTCCTCTTTTTTTTCTCTTGATCACATTACCCACCATATTACTCACCACATTACTTACCATATATGTTTTGTGTGTTGCATATCCTATTTACTGGACATAACTGTCAACACCAGCACTGCTGCTGTTGATGTCTTGGTAAGTTTACGTTCAATAGTTTGCCATTGCTTTCTGAACGACCGGAGCCTATACCATTTCGTAAAAAAACCAACGCAACGCTGTCTGCTGCCAAATCGCGCAGCTGTGTTTCGAATGCGATTATGCGGGATCACGAACTGCGTCCGTAACGCCTTCGCCATGAAGCAGGCACTCACAATATTACTCACCAAATGTATTACGATATTAATCACTATATTACTCACCTTATTACTTACCATATTACATACCCTATCACTCACGATATGATACACCATACTACTCACCTTATTACTCACAGAGTGCCGTTTTATAAAGACAATATGTACCTAGTTATAGTTTTCTAGCAAATATGCAGAGATTGTATAGCAACATCATCCTTAAAATAAAAATGTTCTTATCTCTGTTTCTTCGTTGCCTTAATGTATTACAGTTTCAGGGTAATATCACTTCCTAAGAGACCCTGAAGCCATTTAATTTGTCTCATCTCATCTCATCATGTTCCTCTTGTACCTTGCGGTGTCGAGGTGAAGTATAAACAGCGGGAGAGTGCCCGCTTATGGGCTTCATGTGTCGATATTCCCATGGACTCTGCTATTCCCTCCATCCAACGTTTACATGGGCGGCATCTTCCTCTGTTTGCATCTGGTCTGTACATCATCGCTTGTTGTGGTATGCTGTTGACTGGTAACCTACTTGCATTGCCAAACCATTTGACATTTAATTCGTGTGAGAAATAAACTCATGGGTATTGACTAATACATATAGAGGGAACGAAACGTAATAAGAGGTAATGAGACACGCTATGCAATATAACAACCTAATAGTTTGCCTATATCTTTCACTGTGTATATTGTCTAGTGTTATTATCATATTGTGGCCTGTGGAAGGCGCTCATGTATCTCAGATCCCAGTCTTTGACGTTTTGGATCAAATCTGTTGATGGTTCCTCTCACGTCACTGTCTGAAGGCCAGCAAGGCCGAATAAATAAGAGCGGCCGTTCTTAAACATCCGGTGTGTTGATGTCGTGGTAGAGGGTTCAACCCCAACACCGGTCAGTTGGACTAAAATGTTGACTTATCGCCCTTGACTTGGGGACGTAAATTACCTCTAAATTAACTCTGAAGTCGGCTTGGGGTTAGTCTGATGGTGAGCAACACTGGTAAAACGGAAAGCTAATCCACACGAAGGAATCAGCTCAATGCACTAAAATAAGTAGCTTGTGTATGGACTATGCTTGAGTGCAAAGCGAGCGAGCGTAAAACAAAACCAAAAAAAAAAAAATTAAAAATAAAAACAAAAAAACAAAAATTACCGTCTTAGGTCATAGGCCTACAGCATAATTTGTCTCCATCTGTTTCTGTTTATTCTACAGATTATCTTGGCAGTCATTACGATGTTTTTAAATTTATTTTTTTCAGTGCTTCGTTTTCTAGTATATCTGTTGATTTTGACCTTGTTCATACCGCCAAATTGACGGAGTGGCCATGGGGAGTCCTCTAGGTCCTTTTCTAGTGGACATCTTCGTGGAACATTTAGAAGAAAAGGTATGGAACAAACGACAAGAAGCAGCAGCTGCAGCAGGACCGACACTTCGTTAGTCCTTTGTGTTCTATATATAAATAAATGTTTTGCATATCCTTTACAGGACATCGCTGTCAACATCAGCATCTTTCAGCTGATTGTTGATTTCTTGGCAAGATTACGCTCTTGGCTCAGTATTTTGCTATTGCTTTCTGAGCGGCCGGCTCACATACCTCGTAAGTTACCGACGTGATTCTCACCATTGTCACGTTACTTACGAGAGTATACGAGATTACGGAGAAAAGTCGCTAACCTCTAGCCGGTTTGTGTTCTATATAACACTATAAAAAGGGCTACCGACGTTTATGTCCTGCTGCAGCCGCTGCTTCTTTTCGTCTGTTCCATATCTTGTATTCTAAATTTGCCATGAAGATGTCCGCTAGAAAATGACCTATTCTATTACTCCATTATTATATGTATTGATTGTTTCTGATTTTCGATGTTTTCACCTGCGTATGGAGTCCTTTGTAAGGTATGTACATTGTGTCTGTGTTTAGTACTTCTTCTTTTCGCAGGAGCTAAATATATCTAATTGTTTGCATTTCACAGAAGAAAAGAGATCGTCAGACATTAAAAACTTGGTATTCTCCGTCGTTGTGTGGACAATATAATAATCATCACCCAAACAATCGCCATTAATCGGCAGAAACCAGTTTTGTGCAAACAGAAAGACATGATAGTCTGTTTAAAATGACCATGGTAGACGATTGACATTATTGTGTTAATATGTGTATATTTCAATTTGAAGGATTTATCTAATCACTTTAAATTATGATGTGTGATTTCTGCAGTATGTACCTGACGAGATGCAGTGAATTATGCCAAGCAATAAATCATGAAATATATCGTTTTAGTCTTCGTTATTCAAATTCATTACAGTAAAACATTGTTTTAAATCTTTCATTTCCTTCTATCATGGTCAATTCATTACATATTAAAACGCATATTCACAGTTTTACACATTTCACACCGCATAATTTTCAGCCACTCAGACATGTCTGGAGGTATGATGTTTGGCGTGGACACAGATAAGGCAAAGCTGAAGTGAGTTGGAGGCAGCCGGAATGGAATGTGACGGAGCAAATAGTTGTATACCTCTTGTCTTGTGGAGATGAGGTGACCGAAGAGCGTGCCTGGGCTAAAGCAGATTAACAAATCTCCTGGACATGACAGGGCGGTAGAGATGAAACCGATAGACTTGTCGTAGGATCATTGGCTGGAGGTTTGCAGCTTGCCGTCTGCTGGTGAAACCTGGGGGTCTCCATTTCTCGTTTTCGCACTTTCTCTCATTCGCTCACTCTCTGTCACTGTATCTCTCTCTCTCTCTCTCTCTCTCTCTCTCTCTCTCTCTCTCTCTCTCTCTCTCTCCCCTCTCTCTTATTATCTCTCTTTCTCTTTGTATCTCTTATTATCGCTCTCTCGTATTCTCTCACTGACTCTTTGTATCTCTTGTTCTCTCTCACTCAATCTCTCTGTCTCTTTGTATCTCTTGCTCCCTCTCTCCCCCCTCTCTCTTTCTCTCTCTCTGCCTCTGTATCTCTTGCTCCCTGTCTCTTTGTTTCTCTTGCTCTCTCTCTCACGCACACACACACTCTCTCTCTCTCTTTCTCTCTCTGTCTCTTTGTATCTCAAAATTGTCAATAAGCGACAATGAAAACACAATGCTGTTCTTGGCGTCTGTCTGCAGCACGAGCTTCTTTGAAGATAAGTGAGCTGTTTTGATCTTGTCACCAGCCACTGATCAATAGTTGGTTATTTCCTTGGAATTAGAAGAGACTATAGAGACCGCGTATGTTGTAAACCCCCATTAACGAATTGAAAGGCTGTTAAACGTATTCCCATTTACAAGTTGCTGAAATGGAATACACTTAAACATGATACCTTTCACTAGAAGCTGAAATGGATGACGGTTAAAAATAATACCATTTACAATTTGTTGAAATGGAAGATCGTTAAATATTGCAGCATTTACTAGTTGCTGAAATAGAATACCCTTAAAAATAATACCATTCACTTGACTTACTGTTAAAAATAATACCATTTACTATATGTTGAACCGGAAGACCGTTAAATATTGTAGCATTCAGTAGTTATTGAAAAGAAAGTTGCTGAAACATAATACTGTTTATTAGTAGCTGAAATGAAAGACCGTTGAAACTGACATCATTTCTATTTTCTGAAATACAAGACCGTGAAATTGTGTACCGTTTACTAGTTGCTGATATGAAAGATGGTTAAAAGAAATACTATTTAGCTGAGATAAAAGGCCGTTACAATTAATTATATGTACTTGTTGCTAAAATGAAAGACCATTAAAATAGTACCATTTACTAAAATAATTATACATACCATTCCATTGGCCTCAAAAGTGCTATCATCCAATCGTTCGAGATCTTTTAATTCTCTTTCTGGCTTTCTACTTAATACCGTATCTTTGTGTAGCACCCGGGATGTGATGGCTTGGTCATGTCAGCAAGGTGTGAGAAACATTAGCTTCCACGGACAGTATTTGATAATAAAAGCCTAGTGTCTGGTTTGCGTTGTTTTAAATTACGTAACTTCCGACAAGGGCGTCTAAGAAGTACTGAAGAGTAAGAGAAATGACATCATCATCTCAGCTCGACGAAAGGAAATTCCCAACTTTCTGGTGGTACAGGACATGCAACATACAAAAATATTGTTCTTTTCCTTCTTCAGCGATCAGTTTTTGCTGTGCGTCGATCCCGACAGGGGGTACAAACAAGATGGTTCTCTTGAGATCTTCACAGGTCTCTAAATGTTTGTTTTTTCCTCGAAGAGTCACTAGAGCAAGGCAGAGAACCTTCGTATGATCGACAAAATTAGGGTTGTCTTGCAGGACATGATTTTGGGTTTGTTTGAATGCTCTACACCTGCAAGAGTAAGTGAGCCCCATTCGGTTGAGGTCTGATCTGAGTCTACAATATCCTGTTTTGCATCTGAAGATCTGTGTATTTCTGCCAAGTTAATGTATGCTGTCGTGGTCTGTAGTTGTGTTTCCTTTCATTTAAATTATCCTCATACGTTGTCGTAATGTTCTTGCCACCCTAAAGCTCTGAGATGGTCAGGGCTGCTCCAGGTTTTCTCCAGCCGTTGCAAACTCGTCTGCCTTTTCATTTCCAGGGATACCACGGTGGGCTGGTATCCACTGTAAGACTAGTTCTGTTCTTGTAGACAACATTCTGACGTAAGGCAGACACAGCTCAGAGAGCCATGTATACACCTGAATCAGTTGACACTTGTACACAAAGCACAGCAGGACACTCAGCTATCCTGTTATCACGAAATGGAACATGTGGAGTTGACAAACCATATGTGTAGATGTGAAATAACTCGACAACTGTACACACTTATCCTGATATCACTGAAATGTGTCATATGGAATTGACATATCATATAGATGTTAAATAACTCGACAACAGTACACACTTCTCCTGGTATAAGTGAAATGTGGCATATGGAGTTGCCAAACCATATATTTATATGTGGAAAACAATATAAACCCAGATCACCATCTTCCTAAGAATATCACACAAGCACACGAACATATCAACAGTCTAGAACTAACTAGTGACAAGTTCAGACGTCACTTCATTCTTCTGATCGAATAACATGTAGCAACAATTTCTAAGTTTCCATTTCCTTAACACTGTTCACAAACCGAGACTAAATGTACCGTGAGAGAATTTCAAGTGTTTTACCAAGTGTGTCTGTGTGTGTGATAAAGGTCATTATGTTTTGATTTTCGTTAACTAAACATCGCAAATTTGATGTTACTTCCATGGTTTGTTATGTGAGGTCGCAGTCTACCCCAGCATGTATTGTTGATCTTTGTGATTTTCTAGGACATTTTTTATTTGCCAGTTCGTATAGTGTATAATGAAAATAGTAGTGACTATTTATTTCCATTTATTGTTGTTGTTCTTTTTTTTTTTTTTTTTTCTCAATCCAAAAATCATTGTACATGGCTGCGTTTTATTCTCCTTCGTTCGCCCGAAATGTGTTATTTTTGTGTATTTTTTTTTTTTTGGGGGGGGGGGGGGGGGGCGTTATTTTGTTGTGCCTGTTTACAGTTCAGTTGCCATATCTACCCCAATCAGCCGACACATATGACGTCTTCCGGCCTTTCTTGACAGAGTTAGTCCTCCCAGATAATCTCGAATGACAAGGGGGGTTGAGTGGTCTCGAGGTATGGTGTCCACCTCGAGTGCTGGAGGTCCCGGGTTCAAGCCCCGGTGAGGGCCGGATATTTTTCACGTGGACTTCTAGTACCAAAATTTCCCCCTGGTCGCTGGATAGTGAGATCGGACGCTCGTGTGTATTGTTGCGCACGTAAAACATACCTTGGCAGCTGGAAATCAAAAAAGAGTATTTTGTCCGGGTAAAATTTCGAGTTAAAAATCTACACAAAATAGTTCAGGATCCTCGCCGGTGCAACGGTGTTCGTGCACTGAGCTGAGATTCTCCGGACTCAGGCTTGAGTTAGGAGTGGAACGGAGCACTTATGGGTTACACCTATGTGCCGTGATGTTGATCCGTCGACTAAACTAAACTTCGAATGGCATTTGACGGCCTCATCATGATAACGTCATCTCCGCCCTTATGTCTACAGTCAACTTCCCCCAACAGGCCCGTTCAAAACAGCCACATGCCTGTCGACCCTCAAGGGAAGGCAGAGACAACGTAAAGCAATCCCCCTCCATCGAATGATGCTTCCATAAGAGCAGATCTGACATATGGTGTTCTGGGCCTTGTGAACGTATTAAATAATGAGGGTAACTACATCTTGTTGCTGTTGTGGCTTAGGGAGCGTGAAGGCGTTTCACAAGTCCCGACACACCGAGTAGAGATTTCGAAATCGGGCGATGTGGAAGCAGACCGTCTTGGTTGATTTTTAACAATGGTATCAGCGTCGATGGTCCAGAAATTAAACTACTGAACGTAAATTTGCCTAGTAAATTACAAACAATCAAAACACGCTGTAGTTGATTGCGACGTCCTGTAAAGGATACGCAAATAACTGTTTAGCTACATACATCGCTGTTTGATTTACGTTGAGGCGAACAGGTTAATTGCGCTCGAATACCTCCACAGGGGATCCAGTCTCTTGTCATTGAATTTCAACATACTTCTTATTCTTCCTCTTCTTCCTTTCTTCATCTTCCTACCAACCTCCTCCACTACCTCCTCCTCCTCCCTTTTCTTTTACTAGCGGTTTCGTCCTTTGGTTTTCTCTTTTTCCTCCTTCACCTTCAGCTATGTTTGCCTCTATTGCTGTGTTCTTCTTAATCGGCTGCAGCTTCTATTGCTTCCGCTTGTACTGCTACTGCTCCTTATGGCATTTCATCTTCCTTCTCCGCGCTCTTTTCCCTTCTCATTCCTTCCTACCCTTCCGCATTAGCTAGATTGCTCGCCTGGTTATTCTGGTTTTTCTTTGTAATTTTGTTTTAGTTTTTTGCTCTAGCTCGCTTTGAACTCAAGTATAGTCCATAGACACTATTTGCTAGTAGCATTGGATTGAATGTTACGTGTGGATTAACTTGCCCTAGTGCTAGTATCCCTCGTCATCAGGCGAACCCACTCCGACTTCAGAAGTACTTGTAATTTACGCCCCAATTCAAAGACGAGAAGTTCATATTTTAGTGCAAATGTCCGGTGTAGGGGTTGAACCCCATACCTCGGTATCAGCACACCGAATGTTTAAGAATGTGCGTTCCGATCCATTAGGCCATGCTGATCTTTTTTAATTTAATTTACTGATTGTTTGATCTATCGACATATTGGGTCATTGATTGGTGTATCAACGTGTCGGTCGATTGATTGTTGGATCTATCGACATATTGGGTCATTGATTGGGCGTATCAGCGTGTCGATGGATTGATTGGTCGATCAATATATTGATTTATTGGACCATTATCATAATGACTGATTGACAACGTGTCTTCATAGTCCCATCTTCACACAACTATAAAACTACATCTGTATTCCATTTCTTCCTTGACATCATTCTAAGAAACTTAAGGTTCAGTGCACAAACACTGTAGCGCCGACGTGGATTAAAGTTCGTGTCTATAGAATCACACACCTCATACATATTCTGTTGTAAGTTCGTTTCCAAAGTTTAAAACGTTCCCAGAGTTGCGATCATTAACGATCGCAGTTGATGTTTTGCAACTACCTATTTTAAAACTTGTTTAATGTTTGCTCGATTTGAACTCAGGCGTTGTCCACGCACGTGCTTTATTTCTAGTACACTGGACTGATTTTTGCGCATGGATTAGCTTTCTCTGTTACCAGTGTCCCTCACCATCAGGTGTACCCACTCCAACTTCTGAGCTACCAGAAATTTACGCCCCCTTCCCCCCCCCCAGTCAATGACGGCTGGTATCCAAGAAAGAGTTTACGGACACGATTCGTAATCCCGCTTACCCGCGTTCGAAAAACAGCTGCGACCGATTTGGCAGCAGACCGCGTTGCCCTGGATTTTAGCTAGTTGGTATGGGATCCGGTCGTTCAAAAAGCAATAGCAAGCTACCGAACATAAACTTGCCAAGACATCAACAAACAGCAGTAAAATGCTGGTGTTGACAACGATGTCCTGTAAAAAGGATATGCAAAAAAATGTCAAGGACGAGAAGTTATCGTGTTAGTCCAACTTATAGGGGTTGTACCCGCTACCTCGGCATCAGCACACCAGAAGTTTAAGAGCGAGTGGTCTTATCAACTCGACCACGCTGACCTCGCAGCTACTAATTAATTGTTACCCTCAACATGGACATGGAATCCAATACACGAAGAAGCAGAGTGGGGTTGCATGACAGCTCCGAATGAAGAGCAATCCATCCTAGCTTAATCCAGCACGGACACTCTTAAAGTTACAGAAACTTGAAGCCCCAAAGCGCACCCTCGTTTCACTTCCATCTCTTTTATTATTATTTTTATTTTTTTATTTTTTCAAACACGAACGACCAATAAGTCCCCAATCCTTGTTTACTAAATTAGAGGAACTGCTCACATTTCCAAGCTAGCAATTTTCTAAAGTGGTTCATAAGACACATGTGGGCATATTTTGTTTCGCTCGCTTGTCTTGTGGAGAGAGTGTTTTAAAAATGTGTCTCTCTTCTACAGAATGCACCCATTGAATGCTCTGTATTGAGCTAGTCATTGGGTAGTAGGATATACAGGCCACAACCATGGGAGACCTTTTTTGTATTCAAGGATTACGTGAGGTGCACTTTCTGGAAGGGGGTGGTAGAGGAAGGGTTATATTCTTTGGAATTAAAAGTGGTTCTTTTACATTATGGCAGCAATAACCGTGGTGCCAGCTTCACTAACGGCAGATGTAACCAAGATAAAGAGGTTGGGAGCAACCACGGCTACATTAGTACTTGTTATAATAATAATTATTATTATTATCATTGATTGTGGTGATGTGTTATAGTAGTAGTAGTAGTAGTAGTAGTAGTAGTAGTAGTAGTAGTAGTAGTAGTAGTAGTAGTAGTAGTAGTAGTAGTAGTAGTAGTTGTTGTTGCTGTTGTTGTTGTTGTTGTTGTCATAAGCAGCAGTGGTAGTAGAATTGGTGGTTAAGGTAGTAGTAGTATTAGTAGCAGCAGCAGCAGCATCAGTAGTAGTAGTAGTAGTAGTAGTAGTAGTAGTAGTAGTAGTAGTAGTAGTAGTAGTAGTAGTAGTAGTAGTAGTAGTAGTAGTAGCAGCAGCAGCAGCAGCCGCAGTAGTTATAGTAATAGTAGTTATAGTAGCAGCAACAACGACAACAGCAGTAGTTATAGTAGTAGTAGTAGTAGTAGTAGTAGTAGTAGTAGTAGTAGTAGTAGTAGTAGTAGTAGTAGTAGTAGTAGTAGTAGTAGTAGTATTTGGTTTGGTTATTGTTGTTATTGATGTTATTGTTGTTTTTGTTGTTGTTGTTGTTGTTGTGCTGGTAGTAATAGCAGCCATTATATTAGCAATCTTAACCAGAGAAGAAGGAAACAATCATATTTTCAACTGGCTTCCGCACTGATCTTTCAACATACATTGTACAACGACAGACAGTCGTGGTAACAGCCTCGGCACCCACAAAACAAGGAACTGTTATTGCTTCTAGGTAAATGTTTTTTGTTTTTTTTTAATACAAATGTTGTGTTTAAAAACATAACTCGTGTAAAATTAGTGATTCATTGGCGACACGTACATTAAACAAATAGTGTGCCGTCAATTAATTTGTTTGATTGTGTCACACGAGAAACAGTCATTATAGGACATGTATATGAGGTTGCATTTGTTTGTTTTGTTTCGTGTAACAAATGTGTGTTAGTGTGTGTGGTGTGTGTGTGTGTGTGTGTGTGTGTGTGTGTTATTGTGTTAGGCACGCGCGCATCGTTTTATATCCAATATCTATCTATCTATCTATCTATCTATCTATCTATCTATCTATCTATCTATCTATCTATCTATCTATTTATCTATCTATCTATCTATCTATCTATCTATCTATCTGCCTGTCTGTCTGTCTTTCTGTCTGTCTGTCTGTCTATCTACAATACCTACCAACCTACCTACCTACCTACCTATCTATCCATCCATACACCAATGCATCCGTCCGTTCGTCCGTCCGCCTCATCCCATCCGCCCGTCTGCCCGCCCGCCCGTCCGCCTGTCCAGTCTGTCTGTCTGTCTACCTAAGTACCTACGTATCTACTTATCATTCTATATGTTTGCCTGTTTATCTGTCTGTCTATCTGTCTACATGTATATCATTCGATCTATCTTTCGGTGTATCGATCAATCCATGTGTCAGTCCGTCCGTTTATCCGCTCGACTGTCTTTCTGTGTGCTCGTCTTACTACGCCTCCTTCTGTTTCACTGATATCTATATACGGTAAGAGAATAAGAGAGAGAGAGAGAGAGAGAGAGAGAGAGAGAGAGAGAGAGAGAGAGAGAGAGAGAGAGGGGGGGGGGAGAGAGAGATGCCGCTTGCATAAATAAATTACATGATAAATGTTATCCTTTGTCACATCTTTCAGCACAGATGGTGCAATGTATTTACATCAACTGCAGCATCATATTACCGTTTTTCTCACCACATATTCCATTCAGTGCTCATTGTTTTTATATTAGAAACCGGTCTTGCAATTTCTGATGTGTTCAAACAAAAACATCCCAGTTGTGGGGAAACATACATTACACAAGATATTGAATGGTTTGTATCGCCTCTTTAAGACAATTTACATTTTCTAACCGCTTGAGGACACCGAAATAAAACACGCAGCTTGGCTCATTCTCTCTCTGTCTCATATGCTCCTACAGCACAATCTGGTTTCCTCCCTCCCCCATTTACTCCATTCCTGCGCCCGTACTTTTCGCTGTTATATCCTTTTATCCCGAATTTCAAAAAAGAACCAGAAAATATGACAGCATGAAAAGAGCAAGCTAATTTATAATATACTGGAGTGTGAGGGCCATGTATCTCAGATGGCACGTCACACTGACAGCGATTCACTTGTGCGCCACATAAAGGATGCTATCGCTATCGCCTCGGATCGCGAAGTGGCTATCTGAAACACGAGAGTGCCCATAGAGGCAACCTCAACAATCAGCCCATTGGTCCTCACAGGGAGGAGTCCGCGTGCTGTCTGCAACAATCCACGTGTTTATTGTCTTGTTCCCCCCGAAACCCGCTGTCTTCCCGGGGTGTCCCTACACTTTGGTCCAATAATTCTCTACCCGACGACAATCATCATAATAATAATTTGTGTTTTTAGTTTATTCCGACTTGATTTCTTTGTGCAATGAGAGATTTCAGGTTCGATTATATTATATTATATTATATTATATTATATTATATTATATTATATTATATTATAATTATACGATGTGGCTTCAAATGAAAACCGTAAATTTTTTTTTGGGGGGGGGGGGGAGGAGGGGGGCGGAGGGAGAGAGAATATAGGGGAGAGGGGAGAATATATTCTGGAAAAAGTACAGAACAAACTGTATCTATTTTCGATGTAGTTACCACTTCATTCAATACAAGGCCTCCAGCGCCAATAAAGTGCTTGGATTCTTGTGGGGGGGGGGGGGGGGGATTATCTTAATCGCGTGTGAAACCACTCAGGCACCACCTGCTTTACCTCAATATCGGATCAAAAAGTCGATTTCCCAATGACTCTGGGTTGTCCAAATACGTGGAAATCACTAGGGGCTAGGTCTGGCGAGTAAGGAGGATGTGGTACACACTGAAAGTGGAGTTCTTCGATGGTTTCAACCGTTGCAAGGGCAGTATAAGGTCGAGCAGTTTTCATATTGCAAAAGGACTCCTTTATCGGAAATCCGCGTCGTTTGGATTTGATTGCGGGTCAAGGCTGATTCCGGAAAAAGATCTCTATACCTATCACTGGTGAGTGTTGCCTCTTGGCACGTAGTGCTCTAAAATAACGCCTCGTTCATCCAGAAGGAGAGTCCGCACAACCTTCCCTGAAGATTGCTGCATGCGAAACTTCTTTGGGTTTGACTTGGAGGGATGGCGCCATTCCTTGCTCGCTCTCTTCGTTTCCGTATCGTGGCATTGAATCCAGGTTTCATTTCCAGTAACAATTCTTGATAGGAAACCATCGCCTTCTGCTTCAAAGCACTGCATCAATACATCATCGCATCATCGTTATTTAAATTTTGGAGTTAGCTGCCGTGACACCCATCTTGCAGACACCTTTTGGTACTATAGCCATCATGGATGATATTTTGTGCAGAACCTTGATTGATGTCAAGATATGCGGCAATGTCATCCACAGTCAATCGGCGGTTATTCTGTACGAGCTCTTCAACGGCTACAATCAACTGTGGGGTCACAACTCAGTGTGCCTGACCCGGTCGTGAACAAACTATCACAGGAGTCACGCCGTTATGAAACTTTCTACTCCACTCATACACTTGCTGGACTGGACCTTCATTCGCCCATGAATTTCTATAGGTTGAACCCCTTCACTGATTTTAAATAAAAAGGATAACAGAACTCTGCACATGTTGGGTGCATGTCAAAAGTTGGGCGGCCATCTTTAAACTTCTTTAAGTAGGTCAGCATGATCGAATGGATAAGAGCTCTTATTTTTAAACATCCGGTGTGCTGATGCCGAGGTAAGGGATTCAACCCCTACACCGGACAGATGCACTAAAATGTTGACCTCTCGTCGTGGGGACGTAAATTACAAGTACCTATGAAATCCGAGTGGGTTCGTCTGATGGTGAGGAACACTGCTAATAGGGAAAGCTAATCCACACGCAAAATTAAGTAGAGCATTACTAGAATTAGTGTGTATAGACTACGGTTGAGTTCAAAGCTAGCGAGTGCAATTTAAAAAAAAAAAAAACTTCTTGAAGGAAAGAAAACCTACCCAAGGATAGATAGAGCCCGTACCTTGGATGGGATATGTCTAGAGGATGCAAACCTTACAAATATGCATGCAGAAGTCGAACACCCTGACCCTGCATAACTTGATTGATAAATTTCCCTCGAAAGAGGAAGGAAGTAGTAGAAGAGGAAGACTGGTTTAAAATTTTAGAACCAAAATTAGAGCTGAAATATCGACAAGACAAACTGGTTGCATTTGTCTCGTTAATTAAGTAAAGGACACATTGTCACAGCTTCCTCCATTTAGACAACAGCCATTTTGATATAGGCATGGTCTGAACCACGCAGAACTCAACAGGCAATCATCATCGGTGTCAGCATGTGCCCTGCCAGTTGACGTACATATTCATTCCATAGATCTCGGTCCCCGATAATCTGAATCACCAGTCCATCCAGCAGCATATCTCCCGTTTCCCAACGCCTCTTCGACCGCTAATTTTCTCAGCTTTAACAATGTTTCCCAATGCCTCTACCATAGCTAATCTTCCCAGCTGTCACGATGTTTCCCGACGCCTCTACCACTGGTGATCTTCCCAGCTGTCACGTTTCCCTATGCCTCTTCCACCGATGATCTTCCCAGCTGTCACGATGTTTCCCGACACCTCTACCACCGGTAATCTTCCCAGCTGTCACGTTTCCCTATGCCTCTTCCATTGCTGATCTTCCAAACTGTCATGGTGTTTTCCCACTGCCTTTTCCACAACTGATCTTCCCAGCTGTCACGATGTTTCCTAATGCCTCTTCCACCGCTGATCTTCCCAGCTGTCACGATGTTTTCCAATGCCTCTTCCCATGCTGACTGTGGCCTTCTTATATTTATATAGAATGTTCTACATCTCATTAGCCTCTTCCCGGCACTCGAAATTACGAATACATAATTAGCTATAAACCCATAAAATAAAATAAATATGGGAAAGCTGTAGGCGCTCCGAACATTCGACAGGGTTTCACAAAGCGACGCATCCATCTAACGTCTCCTTCATTCCCACTATCCACACAATTGTAATGCGACAGATGGGGGAGGAAGTTGCGTTCTCCATTTGCCTCCTCTCATTTAATCACGTGGTTTCTCAGACATAACAGTTATTTATCACCCTCGTCCCAGGCATTATCTCGCGCTCCCATCAGACCATTGTGGAGAGTAAACTACGTAAACATGGCGTCGTCTCCATGGCAATTGAAGAGCACGTGACCTATCTCTTGCGAGTAAAAACCGCGGGAAAGATGCCGTGCGTTGCTTGGCGAAAAGGCCATGTTTACAGCAGATTCTGCTTGGGATCGGGCAGTATGTAAATTTCTCTTGGTGGTATGTTTTGTGTTCACCATTGGAGTGCGGCACATAAGAGAGATTAGGATGATCATATTATCTCCTCATTCTTCCTGCTGCACTCTTTTGTGATCGGGAGATTGCGTGTTGCCGGCTCGGGTTTTATGAGGATGGCTTTATCGTCTACTTGCACTTTCCTGAGGTGCGTGATTCGTTAACTCGCAACTCACCTTCCTTGGATGCGAGCCAGTGTAAAGCAGTATAGTATGTAAAGGAACCCTTATCATGTCACTAGTCGTGTTGGGTATGTGGTGCTAAGACGCAACCCACCTCCGTTGGATGCAAACTAGTGTAAAGCAGTAGAGTATTAAAGGTAAACAATATAAAATAACACAAAATAATGCAGCTTTACAAAACACAATTACGGAAAATACAGGGCGCTGATGCGACTAAATTTCGCCAGCAAACATATTCATAAACAAAACATAACATATAATCACGGAGAAGACGCTCTAGTGACTTTTTTTCCCCCGCATATCCTTTACAGGACATCGATGCCAACACCAGCAATTTACCGCTGTTGATGAATTCTGGGCAAGATTACGCTCAGTATTATGCCATTGCTTTCTGAGCGGCCGGCTCACTTATCCCGTAAGTCACCAATGCGGCGAGAACCGCTACCAATTCTCGAGAGCTGCTTTACCCTACGTGGATAAACGGGATTACGGAGAAGCTCTAGTGCAGTGGTTCTCAAGCGGTGGGGAATTCCCCTCCCCCCCCCCCCAGGGGGGAATTTTAAGGTTTCCAGGGGGGGGGGGGGTGAAGATCATTTCAAGATCGCATTAATACAAGAACCGATTACTTGATATTGCTTTTCCCTTCACACTTTACAGTTATGCACGTTTCATCCTTCTAAAATTCATTTTATTAAGTAAGTAGACCCACAAATCACGTTTTATGTGGATGTCTAGACCTGTTTTAACATATTTACCTTCCATTTTTACGTATACTGTGTAGGGGTGAGGGGGGGAGGATTTTTAGGTAGGAAATATGAAACACAGCTGTGAGCTATTTGGCAGCAGACCGCGTTGCGTTGGTTTTTGTTTTTACGAAATGGTATAGGTGTCTGTCGTTCAGAAAGCAATGGCAAACTTAAAAAACATAGTTTTTTGTGAGTTTTTTTGTGTTTGTTTTTTAACGTAAACTTGCCAAGAGATTACAACAGCAAAAAAAAAATGCTAGTGTTGACTGCAACGTCCTGTAATTTATACGCAACTAATGTTTAAGTATTATATAGACAGCCGTGGGAGCCTTTTGTGTGATGGAGATCGGGGTGGGGGAGGGGGTAATGGTAACGGTTCAGTGTAGATCCCAGGTACATGAGTGGAAGTGGTACATGAACAGAGGGAGAAAGATAAGGCGGGAAACTGGAAGCAATGGAGGTTTGATGGTGGTCCGAGAGTGAAAACTAAGAAGGTGTGGCACTGTGGATGTGCGTACAATCCATGAGTGGGCACCTGTGAAAGGTTTGTCATAAATATTACAGAGCAATTATGTGTGCACCTAAGTATGCTGGTGATAATAACGAAACTCATTGTCTGTGCTCCTTTATGCGTGTACCAAGGGAATCCTAAAGTCTGGGTGGACTGATATGTGTGACGTACATACATACATCTACACACATCAACACATATTCACATAACCATATACATACATATGTATATGGTATATATGAAACAGGAGTGAAAGAGGGAGAGAGAGGGGTATAGTACCTATGAAAAGCCACATGTGATATGCGCAATTGAAGGTATGAAAATACGAGCTTCACTCATACTGTTCCATATGAAATTGGGTCAGTAGGGTTGATTGTTATACCACGCATTGTAGGGTTAAATCGCCCAATCATTGTGTTAGTTGGGTTATATATGATCAGACTACCCGTAATACACATGATATGAGTTGACACAGCGAAGTAAGATTATTATACCGCGTGATACTGATGCGTAACACCCTGGTTTCACTTGCTGTGTGTGAGTGCACATATCTTAGTGGAACTCATAGAAAGATACCTGAAACACCATGGATGATGGATATATATTGGTTGTGTCAACCCCAGCTTCTCTAATTGCGGTTCTTTGTAAGAGATAAAGAACAGATAGGTGTAGAAAAGAGACTGCACGAGTGATAGATAGATTGTGCGTATAGGTCCCTCAGTTTCTCTCGTTGCTGTGTGTAGTAAGAAATAAATGATGAGATTATCATATATATATATATATATATATATATATATATATATATATATATATATATATATATATATATATATATATATATATATATATAATCATCAAGTGCCGTACCGGCTGGCGTAGATGTTCATGACTCTCTACAGATATCGGTCTTTGGTTTTCTGGATCAACTCTGCCGTTGATATTCCTCCATGCCACCGTCGCAATGCATCCAGCATCTTTTCTCGTGGTCTGCCTCTGCCTCTCTTCCCCTGGATCTTTCCAGTTTCACGATGTTCTCCAGCGCCTCTCTTCTCATTACACGACCAACAACGGCTGTTTGTCTCTTTTTTATTGTTGTATATAATGTTCTAGTTTCGTTAGCCTCTTTAAGGCATTCGTTGTTAGTTACCTTGGCAGTCAAAGCAATTCGCAACATTCGTCTAATGAACCACATCTCTGTTGCTTCCAATCTCTTCCTAATTTGTTCATTTATTTTCCAAGATTCACAGCCATACAGCAAAACAGGTTCTATATATCATATGTATGTAACACATGGTCTCTATATCTCGGGTCAGGCTTTGTGCTATGGGAGGTATAATTACATACATGGTCTTAACCGGTCTCGGAATCAAAGCAAGAGGTAGCAGTTACGGGTTATAATTTCTTGTCAATTGGCGTAGACTTTGGGTGCACGGGTTGCCTCTGACGGTGGGAGACACCTACAGGTTAGTTAGTTAGTTAGTTAGTTAGTCGCGGTTCCAACTTCACGGCAACGGGTCGTCCCCATATTGCTCCGTTCCTGTGCCAGTGAATATCACACAAAATGCTCCTCACTGCCCTATGTGAACAATGGAATAGACAGAAGTGTCGGCAAGCCAACAGCCCACACAGGTACACTGTGCATAAAGCCGCCGCCAGAATGCAAACACAAAAGTCTTCCACAAAAAATACAGGTGTCACTGATCAGCTACCGCCCGCCTCAATCTGGCCAGCCCCAGGCCAATTGGGAGCTGATCCGACTCAGCCTGCCTGCTTCAATGGGTGCTTGGGGCTAGGACAGCATCTGATTCGCACGCTGTAAAACCAATGCACCAGGTACTACTAAAAACAAAAAAATAAAATAGAAACTCTAGCTACAACTTGCACTATGGAACGTAAGAACAATGTGTCCAGGAGTTTCAACTGACATGACGAATATTGACGATGTGAGAAAACCGGCTGTAATTTATGCCGAACTCGATAGACTTAACAGTGATATTGCTGGCCTGCAGGAGATGTAACAGTATGTGTAGTTTGGGTTATAATTAGGATCTAGTGGGGAATTAGAGATACAGCACGATTGAGCATTATGAGTGAAAGCGGAGAGAGATGCTCAATCGTGACGTATTGTTGTTGTGAAGGGCAGTCAACATCCGATAGTCCAGCTGAGAAGACACGGCTTGTCATCTTGAGAATAAAGTATAAAGTTTTAGTACAGATCAAGTCTTGTTACTTCATTTGACACTACTACAGAAGTAATAAATGGTGCCGTGGACCGAGGATCTGAGGTTGATCTAGGCCGGCCAACAACAACTATCCACTGGCGGCATGCTGTAAGACAAATTATGAAGATAATGGCCTACCACGCGAAGTACTAAAGAATCCAGACAAAACTGCCAGGACAAGAAGGGTTTCCTGGAGCCGTGGTTGAACATTTGAATCGTATCATTTATAAGGGGCCTAACCTGGCCGTTGCCTGAACCTTGCCACTTTCAAGATTTTATCGGAAGTCAGAACTCGTTCAAGGTCAGCTCATCACTAGCCGTTGGCTGATTGATACTAATCCATTTTTTGGCCTTGTCATTCCTATGACCCAAACACACCTAATCCATTTTTTGGCCTTGTCATTCCTATGACCCAAACACACCTAATCCATTTTTGGGCCTTGTCATTCCTATGACCCAAACACACCTAATCCATTTTTGGGCCTCGTTATATTCCTATGACCCATTCCATACGACGATGAAGTACCCACTTGAGATCAAGGAAGGGACCCAACCAGGGGGTCGAAGATTGTCTGGCAGCCCATGAGATGTGACCCAACCAGGGGTTGAAAATTTTCTGGCAGCCCACGAGAAGGACGAAATTACCTGAGGGAAGAGAAGTGATATCTGAACTCCACCACCTGAATTCCGAGACTTTCACTTGATGCGGGCTCTGGTTGGTTGAACTGAATCCGTAAGTTGGTAAAAGAAGATGACAGATTAATTAAGGAAATAGACTCGGAGTAAAAGTTGTGTATTTCGAGGTCTCCCGTGAGCTTCCGAATTTATTAATTAGAGTGGAATACAGGACATTATTGTGGTTTAAGAAACAAATATCTACAAGGAACCTTCTGATTGCCACAAATTTGAGTTTTTTATTGAGGACAGGGTTCATTCTTCCTATGCTCAGACAGGATATTGTTGATGCTTCCTCTGATTAATGTAATATCTTACAATATTATAACCAACTGAATTGTGCTGTTTGGGATTTGGGAAATTGTAATTGTGTGATTGGTTGCTTGCTGTGTTTCAGTATTTTTCAGCATGGCGGAACCGGATAACTTGGCCCAGGTTTTGACAGGCGTGGGTACAGCAGTAGGCCGACTTAATATGGTGATTAAACAACAAGGCATGGCAACAGAAATTATAAAGTTTAGTGGACAGGCCAGAGACTATAAGAAATGGGTCACCTCTATAGAAAAATATGCCTATTTGATCTCAGCAACAGATGAAGAAAAAATGAGACTGGCTTATCAGACGGCAACGGAACCGGTCTCGGATCATATAAGAAGAAAGCTAGAAGCTAGAGTAGATGAGACATGGGAACAATTCAAGGAAGACCTAGCAAGGAAATATGCAGAAATAACGGATCCACAACATGCATTTTCGGTGTTGAGGCAGGCTAAACAAAATAACGGAGAGACGGTACAATTGTTTAGCGATAGATTAATTAATCTGGCTGAAGAGGCATTCTTAGGACAGAATGTACGAGGAGAGGAGGTGGAAAGGATGTTGGTAGGGATCTTTGTGGATGGCATAAAGTCTGATGGTTTGAAACTTAAATTAATGAGGGAAAACCCTGAGAGGTTATCACAAGCGGTGGATATCGCGGTACAAGAAGAAAATTTGAGACGTAGGTTTAGATTAAGAACAGGACGAGAAGTGGGAAGTAGTCGAGATGACAGAGTTGAGGAACCTATGGAAATAGGACAAACAAGATTCGGATGGAATAGGAGAGGAGGTATACAGACGTTACAAGGTAGAAATAGGTATGATAATGAGGAAAGAAGAAATATGAGATACCCTACAAGAGAAACAGTAGGTAACACAAATAGTACAAATATTGTCTGTTGGAATTGTGGTCAACGGGGACATGTTTTTCGGTTTTGTAATAACAGGCATGTCCAGTCGAATACACAGGGTAGACATGACAATAATAGGGTGAGGTAGGAAAATGAGAATGGAGTTAGGAAATATATTTTAAATTTAAAAGCGGTTCGCTTACAGAGAGTTGTAGGAAGTTTTATAGAGAATTTGGTGGGGAGTTTTTGGTATTATTGATATACTGGGAAGTATGTCTCTGGTTAGCAATTGGCTATGATGAGGTAGGAAAATGAGAATGGAGTTAGGAAATATATAAATGGAATGGCCTGAATAAATAGAGATCTGGTACATTATTAGTATGGTTGTTGGGGCCACTATACGTAATAATTTTAAGAAAGTTTACTTGGAAAATCTTTGTTTATTCACTTGGAGTTTTATTTTCGTGTAACTGGGCAATGATGGTTGTTAATTGATTATTTTATTGAGACTATGTTTCAATGCTATGTGTATATGTATTATGTTTTATTTCATGCTTGGTTTGGTTTTATAAAAAGTTAGTTTAAGTAAGTTAGGATCGTTGAGTTTATAGTGCTTTGAGTAAAACACTATTGGACCGTAAAAGTGTCTAATAATGATATAATATTTGCTTTTGGGTTGATAAAATGCATGCCATATTAATTTTGAAAATGTGTTTTAATTGGATAATTGTGACGCCTTGTTTTGATTTAGTTTTGCGTAAACAGTTGGATTGATAGATTAAGTGATGTGGTTAATGAATTGGTTTTAAGTTTGGTTAGAATATTAGTTAACTTTTCAAATACAGAGGGCTTTATAAAAAAAAAAAAAAAAAGCCCTTTCGTTCAGAAAGGAATTATAAAATTATTGAGGGAGGGTATGGAGACATAGGCTGTTGGGAAGGTTAGGTTGCTTGAAAAGCTTCGAATATATAAGTAGAGTATAACTAGATAGAAGTTTAAGGGAAAAACTGTGAATAGCAGCATATAGAAGAAATACATAGGGGGATAAAGGGCAGATCATGGGACATGAAGGGGGCAAGAAATAGGTGCTGTGAAAAACCAGCTTTAATTATATTAAAGGTGTTCATAAAAATTGAACAGGATCTCATGCTAAAAGGTGAGATAACGCAATTTGGACAAGATTGTGGTTGGAAATTTTAAATGTTGAAGATATAAGGCTTGAAACTGACGTAAAAAGTTCTATTTCATATGGGGTTGTATATATAAACAAAGATCTATTTTTGTATGACGTATTTATAAGAAAAAAAATTTGATTGTACAAATTTTTTTTATTGGCAAAGGAGGTAAATGTGGTTGTGTGGAATATGCGTTTCTTTGTGCTTATCTTGACTATTTATTCCTTTTACTTGGTGCACCCCTTCTTTACTTCTTCTAAATACGTTGTTCTCGTTGTTCGGGTTGTCTTGTATTGAGAAATGCGAGTGATTTCCAAATGCCAGTTGTACAAATACGATTTTACGAGCCATTTTGTTTATAATATGCATATTTTATATAGGAACTTGAGGAGCCAAGGAATATATAGTGGATTGCTATATAGTTTGGGGAAATGAAAGAAGAGTAGAAATGGTAAGTTAAAAAAGGGTTACAGTACATGGTACGAGGTATAGAGGTAAAATGGAAGAAGAAGTGGGTTGATTATATAGCTGGGGAAAGAGTTAAAGAAATAGAATGTTTAATTAAATTGGAGTTGGTTTGGGGAGGATTAGAAGAACTATGGAAGATTAGAGGAAAAAGAGGGAATAGAGTAAGGGGATTAGGAGTAAAGATTTTTCCTTTATAAGGAAAATTCTTTAATAAACATGGGGAGGTGTAACAGTATGTGTAGTTTGGGTTATAATTAGGATCTAGTGGGGAATTAGAGATACAGCACGATTGAGCATTATGAGTGAAAGCGGAGAGAGATGCTCAATCGTGACGTATTGTTGTTGTGAAGGGCAGTCAACATCCGATAGTCCAGCTGAGAAGACACGGCTTGTCATCTTGAGAATAAAGTATAAAGTTTTAGTACAGATCAAGTCTTGTTACTTCATTTGACACTACTACAGAGACTTGGCTCGATGAGGAAGGGTCACTCAGAGAAAATTATTACACTTTTTTTTTTTGGGGGGGGGGGGGGGGCGGAGGGGGGAGGCGGGGGGGGGGGGTAGAGGGCATGAAGTAAACAGACAACATGAATTGCGCTTTGTAGTGAATTCACTTCTGTGTCCATTTCTCAACTGGAGCCACGGTGGCTCAGTGGTTAGAGCACTTGTCTGCCAGACTGTGATAGTCGTGAAACAACAGAATTTGTAAAATAACCTTTATCATGTCACCGGGTGTATTGGGTAAATGGTGCCAACTCCCACATGTAAAACTTGTCACTAGTGTCAGGCTGCCAGGGTGTCACATTCCCCATGTAAAAGAACCCTTATCATATCATAAGGTGCCTTGGGTATATGATACTAGGCCAACATTCAAGACGAGGCGGACTGGGCAGGGTGTCAGCTTGTCCGATGGCAAATGGGTTTGGTGGGATCCTGATAAAGTGGGACCCATTAAACATTAGTCAAAACCTTTAAAAAAATGGCAATTTCCTTTTAGCAGCATTGTCTTCCGGCAAGCATTATTTTTAGACAAAGTCCGCGACTGCCGGATACACTTTGGAAACCGGTTTTCTAAACTTCTCAAAAAAGTACGAATATGTTCCATATTGTACTTTCCTTAATTTTGTGAACTACTGGAGATGTTTCAGAATCCAGGTAAACAATTCGGGAATTGGTGCTGTCTGTTTGTAAGGTGACCTCAGTTTTTCACCCATCTATCAGATCTGGTTAGATTACTGTATCACTAACATAGCCTAACGGTTAAATATATTACTCATGGTAACGACCAAATTAATTTTCGAACACGTTTCTTCGATTTCTGTTACATCTAATTTCCCCCCAGTTCCTGATTTCTCATCTCCTCCATCTTTTCACGGCATCCAGCGTCCTCCAACGAAGTCTAAAGAGCGGAGAACAATTTTCTTAGGCGGTGACGGCCATGTTTGTTTATAGGTCAAAGGGTCTCTATTTCACGTGCCACCGGATATGAACATTCCCCCATTATGAGGCCGCCTAATTTACACGTGTATCAATAGGCAGCAGCTCTCTGTGTCTTAATCCTAGCATGCAGCATAAACACGAGCCAGTGTTGTCTGTATCAATATTCCTTAACGGGGAAGAGAAGAAGTAAGAAGAGAAGTAAGATGGCCAACTCGGCAATCAGAATCTGATGTTTGCTGAAACGTCATGCGAAGAAAAAAGTAATTGCCAACGAGTGTTTTGTTTATGTTCATATAAACGAACCAATCAGCGAGGGCTTTTACTATTTCTGCAGCCGCTGGTCAACTTCAACGCGTCTTCCAATCGTTTGCTTTTCACGACCCAGGCGTCACGCGAGCTCTTGCTCTATATCTGTTGTTGTATATGAAAATATTGCCATATCGGCCCGTGATTACGGGACAATATAGTCGGGGCCCAAGTTAAACATGGCTGCGGCTACTTTGTCGTTGTGAAGATGCGCCAAGAGCCGCAACCCGCCACCGAGTGATCAAACCGGAAATGATGACATTATGAAGAGACAAGCTCGTGACTTGGAAAATGAAAGGAAGAAATGGCAATTTTTCACGCTTTTTTCATCTCCACGCCAAAATCACTCAAGTCCAAAGTTAACATGCTGGAAAATTTGAGAAACTTAAAAGTTAAGGGTGTCAAGGAGTTTGCGAATGGATGCAAACGTTGCTAAATCCTGTTCAGTTTCAGAAATTGGTGGCATTTGTGCAGTGTCTTTTTACATCGCTCTGTATCTTTTATAGGAATACTAGCTGACCCTGCCCGGCTTCGCCCAGTCCCTGGTGGGAAGCATCTCATTTAATTCATATAAGTAGTCATATAAGTTCCCGTTCCCGTTACCGACTATCTGTCTGTCTGTCTGTCTGTCTGTCTGACCCGGCCCGACATCGCCCAGCTCCTGGTGTGAAGCATCTCATTTAATTTATATAAGTAGTCATATAAGTTCCTGTTCCCGACTGTCTATCTGTCTGTCTGTCTGTCTATCTGTCTGCCTGGCCCTGTCCGGCTTCATTAAATTCATACAACAAAAAAAAATGTAACTTAAAAGAACGTTCTACCACACACCATCCATTATTTTTAATGAAAACTCTTTCTAATCACCTGCATGACTACAGTAACTTCTTAAGCAAAAAAAGATGAGTTACAATGTTATGCATTGTGCATCATTTTTATGAAAACTTTGAAAATGCCTTACAGATTGTATCATTATTTATTATAACTCATATGCCGGTATATAACTATGGACAAAGAGTTTATAAATCTTTGAAAACGATGCCACAATATGACTATAAGTTATACAGAAAAGTTATGCCCCTTGAAATAACTTTTACAGAGTTAGGTCCCCTGAGATATATGAAATTATGATGAAAAATGAAAAATGAAATAATACTGAGTAAGCAGGCGATTTCACACTAACAAAATATCACAGTTGACAGCTCTGGAATGAAAGGAAGGCGTGTAGAAAATTTCATCTCAATCGGATGGGCCGTTCGCGAACAAATAAAGGCCATACATACATACATACATACAGACAGAGATACGCACATCCTAATTTATATATAAGATACTCGTCATGCATAGCAATGTTTTCAAATATCTTTTCGTGTTCAACTCATCTCGTCTATCCGCTGACTTTCTGTTTACTTGCAAGTCTGTCTATTTGCTGTATGTCTGTGTTTTAACGTTCTCTCTCTCTCTCTCTCTTCTCTCTCTCTCTCTCTCTCTCTCTCTCTCTCTCTCTCTCTCTGTCTCCTCTCTCTCTCTCTCTCTCTCTCTCTCTCTCTCTCTCTCTCTCTCTCCATTTTTCCTTGTACACGTGTAGGTGTTTAGAGATTAAAGGGATATATAGTGCCAGTTCTGATGTATGAAAGTAAGAATAGGTGATAATGTCCTTCTCGGCTGCAGAGATGTTTCATAGAAGAATTTTGAGAACATTTTAATAGGTCAATAAAGTAATTTAAAATTCTCACAGGGACCATTATTGCGCGTCTCTCTCTCTCTCTCTCTCTCTCTCTCTCTCTCTCTCTCTCTCTCTCTCTCTCTCTCTCTCTCTCTCTGTGGCATGTCATTGCAGGATATTGCGATCACTCCCCCCCCCCCCGGGGGGTTGATGTCCTAGTCAAGTAGTTTGCCATTGCTTTCTGGACGAGAAGTCAACATTAAGGTTCAACTGACTGGTGTGTGGAATGAACACTTTAAACTTGCGGCCTCGTTGACCTCTGATATATTTGTAGCTATTCAACGTCATGAAAAACAAAACTATCACGACAAGCACACAATTCCGTTGACTTTATGGAAGCGCAAAGTCTGGTCCTCTGGAATGATGGAAATGTATAGAGCTGGGGTTGTTGAGAAAATTGTTGAGAAATTATGGACATAGTAACAGAAGGAGAAGAAGAAGAAGAAGAAGAAGAAGAAGAAGAAGAAGAAGAAGAAGAAGAAGAAGAAGAAGAAGAAGAAGAAGAAGAAGAAGAAGAAGAAGAAGAAGAAGAAGAAGAAGAAGAAGAAGACGAAGAAAATATGTGCATACATACATACACACACAGGCTTGTAAGTGTACAATTACAATATTGGCTTCACCGCTCTAAATCTTCATGTGCATTCTTACACGTACACACTTCACACACACAGACACACACACCCACGCGCGCGCGCGCGCATATATATATATATATATTCAAAATAATGGTTTCCCGTGATGAATTTGAATAAGGAAGACACAAACAATAGCAGCGAAATATGCCAGGCAATAAATCGTGCAATCTATTGTTTGTGTCTTCGTTATTCAAATATACATATATATATCATATGCAATGCAGATAAGCATGGGCGGCCATGTTCTGCCATCTCACTCGATCACCAGAGCCGTGGATCAGCTCCGTGTTCCTGTCTCGACCATGCCATGTGGGCAAGCCATCCAGGTATTTACTTCTCGGTCTTCCCCTTGGTCTCTTCCTTTCGATCTTGCCAGTCGTCACCAAGTTCTCCAAGTCATTTTTTCTCATAACATGCCCAAAACATTTTGACTGTCTACGTCTATTGTTTCTAATCAGTTTACAATCTTCATTTGTTTCTTGAAGGACTTGTTCATTGGTTTTTCTGTCTGTCCATGGTATTCTTTGAAATTTCCTCAGAAACCACATTTCCACAGCCATCAGCTGTTTAAGCTGATTAAGCTTAACTGCTTATTGTCTACGCCTCACATCCTTACAAAATTAAAGGTTCTATGTAGCACTTCAACACTCTTTTTCTCGTTTCAATTTATATCTTTTTATTGGTCAGTATGTTTTTCATCTTGCAAAAGGCTACCTTCGCAGTGGCAATTCTTGTTCTAATCTCTTCAAGGCATCTCACATCAGAAGTTATGACTGTGCCGAGACAACTTAAGAATATGCCCAAGTACTCGTATATCACATTGTGGTATTTCCTTCTTCCCAGTAACGACCATAATCTGTCTTCTTAATATTCAGTTCTAACCTTAGTTTTTCACTGTGTGCAACAACCGCATCTACTAAATTCTGCATGTCCTGTTCATTGTCTGCAATCAAAACTGTATCATCTGCATATCTAATGTTATTGATGTATCGTCCCCCATTGTTGATTCCTTCCATATCTTCTATATTTCTGAAAATATTTTCACAGAAAGGGAAAAAAGATCTGGAGGAATTACACATCCCTATCCCACACCTCTTTAGGCTGATATTGACCTACTTCGTTATCTATTCCGATGGCAGCTTGTTGTTTCCAATATATGTTTTCTACAAGTCTAAGGTCTTTTCCATCAATTTGTAGCACTTCAAGCATCCTTATTATGTCGACATGTCTCACTTTATCGAAAGCCTTTGTGTAGTCAATAAAGCAAAGATATTGATCTTTGTTTACTTCTATAGAACGTTCAATTACTGTTCTCAGTATATACACAGCATTTACTGTGCCCTTGCCTTCTACAAACCACATTGTTCTTCTCCTATTTCGGGTTGTACTTTCTTCCTAACTAGGTGCATGATAATTCTCAGCAGAATCTTCGTGATTTGGCTCATTATACTAATTGTTCGATATATATATATACATACACCGACACTCGGACGCCTACAATTTGGACCAACAGAAGACAAACATACCCCCAACTACCAAAATACCAAACAGAAGCGCCGCCCTTACACCGAGAGCTGATCGAGTGCTGTACAAATATTGATGAAAACGAGTTTGATCTTCAAACTCGGAGGGCGTGTTCTCACATAATGAGGTGAACTCGCAAGATGATTTCCGCCAGAGAGCACCGACCACGGTCTTTCTACACATTCTCACAGCGATGAGCGAAAACAAAGCTGCAGTTTGATTAAAAATCTCTGATTGTGGGGTAAAATTCAATAGAGAAACACGACTGAGAAGCACTCATCCAATTTCAGTTCCTCTACCACGGCATGGTCTTAAAAAGAGCGAAGAGTTTTTCTGTTTTGAAGATGGAATTATGAAAGAAAAGCTTGTGCTGTTATTCTGCGCTAAGATAACAAGATCATCTTGGAGCCGCGTACCAATTGCCAGATTTTGATTGAGTCTCTTCAAAGATTGATCGAGACAATAGTGAGCAATGGCGGTGGACGGGTAGCCCAAGGGAATATAACTAGGCTCTTTTTCTCTTAGAAGCTACCAGTTCTGGAGTAAGCTTGCTAAGGTCGGCACGTTTCCCGGCCGTTTAGATTGTCCTAACTCGTGAGCCGAATGATACTTTGATATATACATGCAAAAGTGATTCTACTTTAAAAATATTAATATATCAACAGCCAAATCATGCCAAAGGTCAATTCACATATGCATTTGTTTACAACATCTTCACTATGAGGCAGTGATCATTTTTGGCCACTTTTTGAAGCGAGGTTGGCATCTGAGGTTTGAGGGGTTAGTGTGAAACGCAGGTTTACAATTCTCCGACGTATCCAGTCGATGGTTAGAAATCATCCGCATGCGATTTTAATTTGGAAGCAGCCGGATTTGCAAACTACTGAACGTAAATTTGTGTAGTAAATTAAAACAGCCAATACATTCTGGGGTTGACTGCGATATCCCGTAAAAGAAAAACAACTCACATTTGAAGCTAGACATCCTGGAGAGGGTTGTGACAAACGGAAAGATCGATGCTATTTGAGACAGATGTCGGCAGAGGGAGAAATTAATTGTTGGCTAGATCAGTAACACCGAGTGCGCAATGGGAACTAACAGCGACAATGAAAACACGGGTCGTCTTCAAGGGGTTGCGGCCGCAGTTCGTAATCCCGCATACCCGCGTTCCAAACACAGCTGTGTTGGTGGTTTTTTATGAAATGGTATGGTTGCCTATCGTTCAGAAAGCAATGGCAACTACTTAAAGTAAACTTGCCCAGGAATGACGAACAGCCGAAAAGAATGACTGCTGCGTCATGTAAAGAACATGCAACTAACTGTAACATTCAAGGACAATTGTCACGGAAGAACCCCGCCTGCCGTCTTGGTAGTCAGGGGTGGGATCCACATTGAGGTGGATTGGATTCAAATTTGTCAAAATTGACTTGGACACCCAGATCGACCCAGCCTAAAATTGACTTACACACGCAGATCGACCCAGCTTAATATTGACGTGGACACCCAGATCAACCCAGCCTAATATTGACGTGGACACCCAGATCTACCCAGCCCAAAATTGACTTCGACAAGCTGATCGACCCAGCCTAAAATTGACGTGGACACGCAGATCGACCCATCTTAATATTTACGTGGACACCCAGAACGACCCAGTCTAAAATTGACGTGGACACCCAGATCGATCCGGCCTAATATTGACGTGGACACCCAGATATACCCAGCCTAAAATTGACTTGGACACCCAGATCGACCCAGCCTAAAATTGACGTGGACACCCAAATCGACCCAGCCTAAAATTGACATGGACACGCAGATCGACCCAGCCTAAAATTTACTTAAACACGCAGATCGACCCAGCCTAAAATTGACGTGGACACCCAGATCGACCCAGCCTAAAATTGACGTGGACACCCTGATCGACCCAGCCTAAAATTGACGTGGACACCCAGATCGACCCAGCCTACAATTGACTTAAACACGCAGATCGACCCAACCTAAAATTGACTTAAACACGCAGATCGACCCAGCCTAAAATTTACTTGGACACCCAGATCGACCCAGCCTAATATTGACGTGGACACCCAGATCTACCCAGCCTAAAATTGACTTCGACACGCAGATCGACCCAGCCTAAAATTGACTTAAACACGCAGATCGAACCAGCCTAAAATTGACGTGGAGACCCAGATCGACCCAGCCTAAAATTGACTTGGACACCCAGATCGACCAAGCCTAAAATTGACGTGGAGACCCAGATCGACTGAGCCTAAAATTGACGTGGAGACCCAGATCGACCCAGCCTGAAATTGATTTAAACACCCAGATCGACCCAGCCTAAAATTGACTTAAACACCCAGATCGACCCAGCCTAAAATTGACTTAAACTCCCAGATCGACCCAGCCTAAAATTGACGTGGACACGCAGATCGACCCAGCCTAAAATTGACTTGGTCACCCAGATCGACCCAGCCTAAAATTGACGTGGACACCCAGATCGACCCAGCCTAAAATTGACGTGGACACCCAGATCGACCCAGCCTAAAATTGACTTGGACACCCAGATCGACCCAGCCTAAAATTGACTTGGTCACCCGATCGACCCAGCCTAAAATTGACGTGGACACCCAGATCGACCCAGCCTAAAATTGACGTGGACACACGATCGACCCAGCCTAAAATTGACGTGGACACCCAGATCGACCCAGCTAAAATGGGCAGCGGAAAATGGCTTGGGAAATAAAAGCTGTCGGAGCGATACTAACCTCATCACCCGCCGAAAGCCTATTGGTCTATTTCTATATGAGAAGTGTGCCTTAAGGCGTGTACACGTGTCCTTTACTTAATTTAATTACAAGCACTGCCAGAGGATAGTCCACCTGGATACTTGGTTACTCACATCATAATCATCATGTGTCATGCCGATAAGCATTGTTTGATTGGTTGTTTGGTTGCTTGATTCGTAGTGAGATTGGGCGCCCGTGTGTATTGTCGCGCACGGAAAAAATTCCTTGGCAGTTGGAAATCGAAGAAGAAGTAGCCTAACGGCGCTGCCAGAGCAAAATTTTGAGTTACAAATCTACCCAAAGTATTTCAGGATTCTCGCCGGTGCTACGGAGCTCGTGCACTGAGCTGAGATTCTCTGGACTTAGGCTTGAGTTAGGAGTAGAACGGAGCACTTATAGGTTACCCCGATGTGCCGTGATGTTGATCCGTCGACTAAACTAAACTAAACTAATCTTGCTTGGCTGGTTTGTAGTTTGGTTGATTGGATGGTTGGTTGGTTGCTTACCTGGTTAGTTGGGTGCTTGGCTGGTTGGTTGTTTGTTTGGTTGTTTGGTTGCTTTGTTGGTTGGTTGGTTGATTGCTTGGCTGGTTGGTCTATTAATTGGCTATTTGGCTGGTTGCTTTGCATGTTGGTTGCTTGGTTGATTGGTTCGTTGTTTGGCTGGTTGGTTGGTTGCTTGACTGGTTGGTTGGTTACTTAGTTGGTTCGTTGATTGCTTGGTTGGTTGGTTGTTTGGTTGCTTTGTTGGTAGATTAGTTGGCTGGTTGCTTGGTTAGTTTTGTAGGTGGTTAGTTGGCGGGTTGGTTTGTTAGTTGATTGCTTGGTTGTTTGCTTCGCTATTTGGTTGATTGGTCTGTTTCTTTGCTATTTGTGTGGTTGCTTGGCTGGTTGGTTGCTTGGTTGGTTGGTTGTTTGGTTGGTTGGTTGGTTGCATGGCTGGTTGGTTGATTGGCCAACTTAGTTGGTTGGTTGCTTGGTTTGGTGGTCGGTTGGTTGGTTAGTTGGCTGGTTTCTTGATTGGTTTGGTAACTGGATAGGTGGTTAGTTGGCTGGTTGATTTGTTATTTGATTGCTTGTTTGGTTGGTGAGGTGTTTTTTTTTTTTGGTTGATTGGTTGATTGGTTGGTTGGTTAGTTAGTCGATTGCTTGGTTGGTTGGGTGGGGTGGTTGAAAATCGCCGTAAATCTTAAGGCTTATTACATTATTCACAATTTTTATTATTACATGACAGTCGTGGTGCATATTTTTGCATTTGCAAAAATGTGCCATATTATTAAAATGGCTTTAGGAGGAAGGATGAGGAGGAAGAATGAGAAGGAGTAGGCGGAGGAGGGGTTGGAGTGGAGGAAGAGGCAGGAGGAAGAGAGAGTTTCAGATTTTCATTTGAATTTTGCGTTCTAACAGTGGCCCTCAAAATAACAACACGAGTTATCCCCCTTAGCGAGAAAAAAAACCAAGAGCAGTTATCTGCCCTTAGCTAATGTATTTTGGTCACACTTTTCCAAAGGGGATTTAGACAATTTCCTTCTTTGCCTATGTTACATGATAAACAGACCCACAAACATTAATATCTCAGCTTAGAATTGACCCACAGACTTGAATAAGGTATTGTTGGATTTGTTTTTTCAAGAGGTATCCAAATATGCAGCTTATATAATTATAAAGTAATTTAGAAAATGTTACTAAAGTAGCTATTTATTAGTGTCTGCTGGGGTAATTTATGGTTGTTTGTTGTGTGGGTGATTGGTTGGTTGTTTGAGCGACTTTTTTTGTTTAGTTGATTGGACGGTTGATTGGTTGGTGTCTTTGTTGCTGGTGGGTTCGTTGGTTGAATAGTTGTTTTACAGGTTCGGTGGTTGGTGAACTTGTTGGTTAATTGGATGTTTGTTTAGTTGGATGTTTGGTTCGATCGATGGTTGGTTAGTTGGGAGCTTCCAGTCACGGACATGGAGGATAGACAGTGAAACGGTTAAGGCCTATGGAGTGTTTATACTCGTGGCCACCGTTTGCATTCGCATTTTCCTCATGTTGGACTGGTAGTTTTTGGTTCCGTCGCCCTGCTCCTGCGTTGAGTGCGTGGCGCGACGCTGTGAGCAATGAATTTCGTGTGAAATGCTTTTAAATCTGTCCGAGTTTGTGGAGCGTGAACTGCATGATCAGAGCAATGGTGGCTGGCTATGTCCCAGAATTGACCAGTTTTTGTGCCTTATGCAGAAATGTGCAGCTACTGGTCTTCTGGTTGATTGCCGCTTCCTTTGACGATGAACTGTGTTTCGTGAAGGACTGTTGGTTTGGCATTCTGCAGACGGCATTATGTATAGTGAAATGTTTGTTTTTTTACATCTGTCCGAAGTTTGTGGCGTGGACTGCGTGCTCGGAACATGGCGTAGCTGGCTATAAAACATCTGGACACGGAACAACAACATCTAGAAATATATGCATGCATGGCGGCTGTTTGTGACGCAGAAGTGACCGTTTTTTTTTTTTTTTTGTGCCTTGTTTTCTAATGACTGCCGTTTCCAAAAAGGATGAACTGCATGTTTCGTAGTAGACATATTTGTTGGCGTTCTGGCGACAGCATTATGTAAAGTGAAAGTTTTTACATCTGTCCGAGGTTGTTTTGTTGCGTGAACTGCATTTCGGAGATAAATGGCATGGCTGGCTAGAAAACATCTAGAAACGGAATACCAACATCTAGAAACATCGAGACTTTGTAGGTGAACATCTGTTTGGGAAAGTGACTGCTACTTCCATTATGGATGAACTGTGTGTTTCGTGGAGGACTTTTGTGGTGACATTCTGGTGGCGGCATTATGCACAGTGTTTCTGGGCGGGCTGTTGTTTGTCAAGACTCCTGTCTTTTCCACTTTTCACATGGGGCAGTGAGGAAAATTTTATGTGATATTCACTGGCACAGGAACGGAGCATAATGGGGACGACCCGTTGCTGTGATGTTGGAACCGCGACTGAACTGAACTGAACTGAAGTGAACTGATGGTTGGTTAGTTGGATTTTTGGTTCGTTCGATGGTTGGTTAGTTGGATGTTTGGTTGGTTTGATGGTTGGTTAGTTGGATGTTTGGTTGGTTGGATGGTTGGTTAGTTGGATGTTTGGTTGGTTGGGTGGTTGGTTAGTTGGAATTTTTGGTTCGTTCGATGGTTGGTTAGTACGATGTTTGGCTGATTGGATGGTTGGTTGCTTAGTTTCCTGGTTGGTTGAATCATGGTTTGTTTTTTGGTTGTTTGTTCAGTTCAATAACTCGATGGTTCGATGGATGGTTACTTGGATCATTCGCCGGTTTATTGGATGGTGGTTGATTGGATCGTTCGTTGGTTTGTTGGACGGGAGGTTGTTTGGATTGTTCCTCAGCTTGTTGGCTGAATGGTTGATTGGATCGTTGGTTGGTGTGTTGGATGGATGGTTGCTTGGATCGTTTTTTTGGTTTGTTGCATGAATGGTTGCTTGGATCGCTGGATGGTTTGTTAGATGGATGGTTGCTTCGATCGGTCGTTGGTTTGTTGGATGGATGGTTGCTTGGATCGCTGGTTGCTGTGTTAGACGCATGGTTGCTTGGATCGTTCGTTGGTTTGTTGATGGATTGTTAGCAAACCCTTTGGAAGACTGAGTTTTAACTTTTAAGCGGGTAGCACTGGCATTCAGGTCGTCTGGTCAATGACAACGGCTTGGATCTACTGGATTATGTTTAGGATAAACACCTTTTTTTCCAACCAAGTACCAAAGTACAATCTCCACGGGGTTTGTGTTACAGAGCTCTCCATTTCCTCTCCGAATAAAAAAAAAAAAAACAACATCAACAACAAACGAGATGTGCAAAACCGGTACTGGAATATTACGTCTGCGTCGAGGCAAATAAGTATGACACCATTACATATGCCTTTTTATAATTAGTATATGATCTCCAGTGCCTGTTCCGTGGCGTTGAGGTTACGGACGCAGTTCTCAATCCCGCACACCCACGTTGGAACACAGCTGTGGGCGATTTGGCAGCAGACGCGCCATACGTTGTTTTTTTTTTTGTTTTTTTTATGAAATGGTATGGGTGCTGGTTGTTCAGAGAGCAATGGGTAACTACTGAATGTAAACTTGCCAAGACATCAAGAACTGTTTTAAAATGCTGGGGTTGACTGCGACGTCATGTATAGGATATGCAACTAACTTTTTTAAATATATGATCTCTTCTGTCTATTTTCCTTCTTCTGTTTTGACATTTCGTAGATATATTCTTGTTTTGCCTGTCTCTCTGTTTTCCCCACCATCTTTATCTCCGCTGTATTTTCATTTTGACTTTTCACTTTACTGTTCCTACCCTCTTCTCTCAATCTTCCTTGCTTTTTTTTTATTTCTTCTTCTCTATTTCCTCTATTCACTCTTCTCTCTCGCCTGTATTGTTTCTTCTTTGCATTCTGAATTTGCTTTATACTTCTTGTTATCTCCCTACTCTCCACTATCTTCTCTCTCTCTCTCTCTCTCTCTCTCTCTCTCTCTCTCTCACTTTCTTTCTTTCTCGCTCTCTGTCTCTCTATATATATTTCTTTCTATCACTTTTTATGTCTCTCTTCCCCTCTCAACTTCTCTCTCTCTCTCTCTCTCTCTCTCTCTCTCTCTCTCGCTCTCGCTCTCGCTCTCCCAAACCCCTCTCTCTCATCCTTGTCTTTTTACCCTCTCTCTTCTCCACCCACTTTCTTCACCCTCTACTCACCTCAAAATCCCCGTCTCGTTGGGTCTCTCTCCGTGGTTCAAGATTCACTAAAGAGGATCTTGAAGACAACCACAAGCGACTATTAACTCGCCAACCCTCCGCCTAACAAGATCTCTTAGCATGAAAGAACAACCCTTCTCATTACTCGACGGTAATCAGTAATCAAACAGTTTCAGCCATTTGGTTTTGACCACAACGCAACCAAATCTTCACAAAATTGAATCCATTGTCAAAGATTCTGTCATTGAACGTGTCAAATTTTCTGCGGGGATCTGTCTCAATCTAAGTGTTCCGTTTTAGGAACTGAAGGAAATTGGAACGGGTGTCCACAACAGGGGCGTATCCAAGTATTAACATCCGGGAATGTGGAGTACGTTATAGAAAAGCGACGTCTTTCATAAGCGGCACCAATATATTGTTGTTAATGTTTTTGGGTTTTGTGTGTGTTTGAAATTACGTTTGCTTGTTTCTCAAAGAATGTTTATTGATAGGAACTTCATTCTTATTCTTTGCTCCAATTTCGAGGGGGGTTTTCGTCTTAAGCGTCCGGTGCGATGATGACGGGGGTAGGCTGTTCCACTCCAACACCGGAATTTAGTTGAACTTAATTGGTAATTTTCACTTTCAGAAAGCAATGTCGAACTACTGGATGTAAAGTTGTCTAGAAATCAACCTGGAGTTGATCGCTCGCCCTTCAACTACCGATACGCTAATGGCGATGTAGATGGTTGAACCCCTACACTGGTATTAATGTGAACTCAAACCTTGGCTTTCATGTTCATAAAGCAATGGCAAACTACTAAGCGCGCAGCTTCCTTACAACCTGGGGTTGACAGAAACGTCCTGCGAAGGACGTGCAACACTTTAGAGTCATATCTCGCCTCACAACGTTTTCATTCAGAGATCGGTGTCTGACTCCGGGCATGCAACACTTTAGAGTCATATCTCGCCTCGCAACGTTCTCATTCAGAGATCTGTGTCTGACTCCGGGCATGCAACACTTTAGAGTCATATCTCGCCTCACAACATTCTCATTCAGAGATCTGTGTCTGACTCCGGGCATGCAACATCTCATATCTCGCCTCACAACATTCTCAATCAGAGATCTGTGTCTGACTCCGGGCATGCAACACTTTAGAGTCAAATATTGCCTCACAACGTTTTCATTCAGAGATCTGTGTCTGACTCCGGGCATGCAACATGTTAGAGTCATATCTCGCCTCACAACGTTCTCAATCAGAGATCTGTGTCTGACTCCGAGCATGCAACACTTTAGAGTCAAATCTCGCCTCATAACGTTCTCAGTCAGAGATCTGTATCTGACTCCGGGCATGCAACATTTTAGCGTCATAACTCGCCTCACAACGTTCTCAGTCAGAGATCAGCAGATGCTTTATTGCATGATTCCTTCCCCCACTTCCTAACATACAACAAGTTTTTGATGTTGTTTTTTTTTCTTGTTTTTTTTTTCCCCCGCTTGCTTTGAACTCACTTTGCATCCATACTCGCGCTACTATTTTTAGTGCAATAAACTGATTTTTGGGTGTGAATTAGCTTTCCTTATTACCAATGTCCTTCACCATCACGCGAACCCACTCAATCTTCAGTGGTACTTGCAATGTTCGTCTCAGAGTCAAGAACAAGAAGTAAACGATTTAGTTCCGCTGACCGGTGTAGGGATTGAACCTGCTACCTCGGCATCAGCGCTTGGGATATTCAAGAACGATCGTTTTTATTCATTCCGCCATGTTGACCTCGATAAACTTAGTTGACTTTAGGGCCCTTGCTTGACATGTTGTGTGTCTTTGACACCTGTCACATTAATGTACTAACCACTTGATTGTTACCGTCAGATTCATCATTTAACAGCTGCTGTGATCGCCTGTGGCTGAAAGAATTATTGCACACGCAGAAAACCTCACTACACTATGCTAATTAGCATGTGCACTAACTACTACGTCATCATGGGCTAGACTAATTATTGTTGTATAGTAGGTATGTTGGATAATGAAGTGTTTACGTTTATTTCTATACATAGAGGGACCAGCTATTTCATCATTACGTAGTGAATTCAATTGATTCAGCAATACACGAAGGGTTCAGTTGGTTCAACTTTATATAGTGGGTTCAATGGGTGTAATATTATACAGAGGGATCAGTCGGTTCAACATTATATAAAGGGTTCATTTGGTTCAACTTATTTAGAGGGTATTTGGTTCAATATTATATAGAGGGATCAGTTGGTTCAACATTATACAAAGGGTTCATTTAGTTTAACTTATATAGAGGGATCGGTTAGTTTAACATTATATAGACGGTACATTTGGTTCAATATTATATAGGGGGGTTTATTGGTTCAACATTACATAGAGGGATCAGTTGGTTATACAGTATATAAATGATGCATCGGTTCAACATTATATAGAGGGATCAGTTGGTTCAACAGTATATAGAGGATTCATTGGTTCAACATTATATAAGAGGTTCATTGGTTTAACATTGCATAGAGGGTTCATTTGGTTCAAAAATATATAGGTGAGGGTTCATTGGTTCAACATTATATAGAGGGAGCAATTGGTTTAACGAATAAAGAAGAAGAGGAAGAAAAGAAGAAGAGGAAGAGAAGAAGAAGAGGAAGAAGACATTTTTGTTTGTCATTGGAGGATTTCATTATCAGAATAATAAAGATAGAAAGAAAAAAATTGATAGAAAAAAAAATAAAGAATTCAGTTTGTTCAATATTATATAAGGACTTCATTGGTACAACATTATATAAAGGGTTCATTTGCTTCAACATTATGTAGAGAGGTCAGTTGGTTCAACATTATATACAAGATTCAGTTGATTCAGCATTATACAGAAGGTTCCGTTTATATAACAATACATTGAGGGGACAGTTGGTTCAACAATACATAGAGGGATCAATTAGTTCAAACGTTCATAGCTGGTTCAGATGGAGGGTCAACATTATACAGAGGGATACATTGGTTCAACAATATATAGAGGGATCATTTGGTTCAACGTGACATATAGCTGAATAGTTCACACAGGTCTCGATACATAAAGTAAACTGCTGCTCCAGACAACTGTCTCACCCGGTAGCGGTGTGCTCATATAATGTAGTGCCGTGGTTAATGCCCCCGATTGCATGCATCTGGTACACACTAGCTGGGCACACCATTGAACCGTGCGGGTGTCAATAAATCAACGTTTCCCTTGCTGGAAATCGAACATGTGTTCATTTGCCGCACCAAACATCGTAATTGTCAAAATCATGAAGGTAAATGCGATGGTGCCCGCTAAAGTTGTAGCATTTGGCGATCTATTTGTTTGAATATTGAGCACAACCCACTACTGGCAACGCCGATCGTTGGTGCTTCCATATTGACGTGGATAGGCCTTAGGTTCATACCAGAATACGATCGGCGTTGCCAGTAGTGGGTTGTGTTCAATATTTAAATTTCGAATCCCGAAACAACCAAATAATCAATTTGATTATTGCTCACTGGATTTTAGGAGGCCTGGTGTTCCTTACCAGTGAGAAGTCCTGATCGTTCGGGTCCACATCGATTGACGGACGTTAGTCGCGGCGATTGGGCAATCTTGAGCATAGCCTACGATGGGTAACGTTGTAATATTCTGTTATGATAATTTGGCGTGTCCAGATTGTGCTGCGTGGTTACACACCCGCTTCACACATTAGTAATCTGGGGCTTGTTTCTGGATCCGGTCAGGGATATGCACTACTGACGAGCTCAAACGAGAGCGAAACTCGAGTATAGTGCTTCCATATTGACGTGGATAGGCCTTAGGTTCACACCAGAATACGATCGGCGTTGCCAGTAGTGGGTTGTGCTCAATATTTAAATTTCGAATCCCGAAACAACCAAATAATCTATCTGTTTGAGTCAGAATTAGAAATAAGGAAATTAAAGAAGGCTAGATCTGAAACCAGGAAGAATTCATTAAAGAATAACAGATTAATAAGTGTGGCCACCTCAGCAGAATGCCCTGGTACTATCTGCCTCGAAGAGCAGCATTGAAGTAATGTAAAGGGTACAGAGCAAGGGCTCCATCGTATAAAAGATGGAGTGATGGTATCAAGAACAACCTTAGAGAAATGAAGACCAGCTTACAAAGCGCACTGGAAAGAGCGCACAAAATATCCCCCCCCCCCCCACCCCACAACACTACACTGAGGAAGAGATACTGGATAAAGAGAGGAATAAGGTTATCAGCATACGCTCAACACAATACTCCTCGCGGATGTAGGATGATCAAGCTGATAATGAAATCCTCCAATGACAAAAAAAAAATGTCTTCTTCCTCTTCTTCTTCTCTTCCTCTTCTTCTTTTCTTCCTCTTCTTCTTCTCTTCCTCTTCTTCTTCTCTTCCTCTTCTTCTTCTCTTCCTCTTCTTCTTCTCTTCCTCTTCTTCTTCTCTTCCTCTTCTTCTTCTCTTCCTCTTCTTCTTCTCTTCCTCTTCTTCTTCTCTTCCTCTTCTTCTTCTCTTCCTCTTCTTCTTCTCTTATTCTTCCTCTTCTTCTTCTCTTCCTCTTCTTCTTCTCTTCCTCTTCTTCTTCTCTTCCTCTTCTTCTTCTCTTCCTCTTCCTCTTCTTCTTCTCTTCCTCTTCCTCTTCTTCTCTTCCTCTTCTTCTTCTCTTCCTCTTCCTCTTCTTCTTCTCTTCCTCTTCTTCTCTTCCTCTTCTTCTCTTCTTCTTCTTCTCTTCCTCTTCCTCTACTCTTCCTCTTCCTCTTCTTCTTCTCTTCCTCTTCCTCTTCTTCTTCTCTTCCTCTTCCTCTTCTTCTCTTCCTCTTCCTCTTCTTCTTCTCTTCCTCTTCTTCTCTTCCTCTTCTTCTCTTCCTCTTCTTCTCTTCCTCTTCCTCTTCTTCTCTTCCTCTTCCTCTTCTTCTTTCTTTTCCTCTTCCTCTTCTTCTCTTCCTCTTCCTCTTCTTCTTCTGTTCCTCTTCTTCTTCTCTTCCTCTTCTTCTTCTCTTCCTCTTGTTCTTCTTATCTTCCTCTTCTTCTTCTCTTCCTCTTCTTCTTCTCTTCCTCTTCTTCTTCTCTTCCTCTTCTTCTCTTCCTCTTCTTCTCTTCCTCTTCTTCTCTTCCTCTTCCTCTTCTTCTCTTCCTCTTCCTCTTCTTCTCTTCCTCTTCCTCTTCTTCTTCTTTTCCTCTTCCTCTTCTTCTCTTCCTCTTCCTCTTCTTCTTCTCTTCCTCTTCTTCTTCTCTTCCTCTTCTTCTTCTCTTCCTCTTGTTCTTCTTATCTTCCTCTTCTTCTTCTCTTCCTCTTCTTCTTCTCTTCCTCTTCTTCTTCTCTTCCTGTTCTTCTTCTCTTCCTCTTCTTCTTCTCTTCCTCTTCTTCTTCTCTTCCTCTTCTTCTTCTCTTTCGCTTCTTCTTCTCTTCCTCTTCTTCTTCTCTTTCGCTTCTTCTTCTCTTCCTCTTCTTCTTCTTCTCTTCCTCTTCTTCTTCTCTTAATCGTCTTCTTCTCTTCCTCTAGTTACCTCAGTTAAGTTTATTGTTTCTTCATGGGAGGGGGGGGGGGGAGGAATGAGGGATAAATTTAAAGATCTTGTATGTGGTCTTATTAATGCTCTGTGTAAGTTGGTGTTCATTTCTGTACGGTCGTTCTTGATGCCATCACTCCATCCAATAAACAAAATCAAAGATAATTTATCAG
>OY992889.1:83874557-83917057 GCA_963921405.1 Cepaea hortensis | reverse complement strand
TACGTCCCCCCAAGTCAACGACGAAAAGTAACATTTAAGTCCAACTGACCGGTTGAATCCCTTACCTTGGCATCAGCACACCGGATGTTTTAGAACGAGCGTTCTGTTCCATTCTGCCCTGTTGACCCCCAGGCGTAATAAAATTCGCAGCCTCTAGCACTACTCGGGAGAAACGGGGACTATTTCACAACGAGGGTGGCTCAGGGAAGACAGATAGTTCATCCCTTCTGGGCTTAGCTCTCTCCTCAAAGTTCTAGAGTCTGCTAACATATTTCACCAGTTATACAACCGTGTTAATTACCTTAGTTCCTGACAACTTTCTTCGTTCAGGTGCATATTTTGTCTTGTATTTTTTTAATCAGTAAATATTTCAAACAAGTTTTTAAGGTGACAAATGCGTGTTAATTCTGAAATAACTGGTATATGGCTTCATAAAGTGAATTGCGTTGCACTGATTCGACAAACCTCTGGTTTCGACTTCGATAAATATGTTTTAGGGATAATTTTCCTAATCGTTGGCTGTCCCTGGTTGTTAGTTGCATATCTTGTACAGGACATCGCAGTCAACTCTAGTATTTGTTGGCTGTTTGTTTTTTCTTAACAAGTTTACGTTAAGTAGTTTGTCTTGCTTTCTGAACAACCGGCACTCTTACCATTGTATGAAAACCAGCCCAAAGCGGTCTACTACCAAAACGCTCGCAGATGTCTTTCGAAAGCGGTATGCGGAATTGCGAATTGCGTTTGGTAATCTCTTCGCCTAGCCAGTTTGTGTATGTCTTCTTCGTCATACAGGTAATTTCTTTACGTCAGCTATAAAACTGCGGGCATGTTGGTTAGGACGTTATGCTGACAATGGCATGAGGTTCGATGCCGGCTCTCGAGGTTTGTTACTTTAGGGAAAGACTGACTACCTCTCACTGCCTGCACTCAGGCCTACAAACGTGTGATAGTCCTAACACTTCCACATACCCACAGAAGGTTTCTGCTAGGAAGAGTACGTCATTTACCGTGTCAGAAAGTACTGAAATGTTATAAAGATCTGTTCTGCTGTATGACAGTAAATCAAGGAAAATGAACGTACAGATTAGATGGTTAGAGCGATGTAGTTTTAGAGGCGTGTGCTGAGGAATTCCTGGACTGCCAGTTTAGCTAACAACGAGTGCCTGGGAAAAGCTAATGACAATATAATAGTATATACAAATATAAAAACGAGACAGATAGTTTTCTTTGGTAGTATGGTTTTTTTTTCCACTCGCTTTGCACTCAAGCGAAGTCCATACACACTTCTTCTAGTAATTCTTGACTGAATTTTGCCTGTGGATTAGCTTTCTCTATTATCAGTTTCTGTTCGTTGTCTGCAATCAATACTGTATCATCTGCCTATCTTATATTATTGATCTTATGTCCTCTAATGACAATTGCTCTGATATCGAATCCTCTAAATTGGTCATAATATGTTCTCTATATAGGGAAACAAGATTGCTACATTTGTCTAATTTGTATTTGTTACACATGTAAATTTAGACCAAGGAGTGAGACATTTATTACGTTAAGGTGTGAAATGTGAGACGGTCTCATATCCTAGGTCATGGCGTCAGTAGGAAAGGTGGTCAGTTATTTTCTTCACAGTTTTCTTTTACTTTTCAGAACATTCTAAGAATTGAGAGTGGGTCGACATAGAGCTGTACAGATAGGACCAGAATCGTCTGCCACTGCTGTGGATTGAACCTGACTACTACCTTGGTAAGGGTCTAACAAATGTTTTTTTTTTTCTAATGGACCAGCTCAAACGATGAGTGGAACGTATCGAAGCAGTAAGAAGGTTCAAGTCTCTACCTGCACAGCAAACTTTAACATATCTCTCACCCAAGTGAGTGCGAACCAATCTCTCAACCAAGATTGAAGCAACCTTTACTGTCTCGTATCGACCCAACTGCCTTCCCGCCAAGTAACAACAGTGCGCTTGAGCCGGAGAATGCAGACTGGTCGACACATCACAGTGGAGCGATCTGCAATAGGGAGAAATGTCGTCCGAAGTGCTACCACTGCAGTCAAGCGTCTACAACAGTCGCCAGAGGATATACAAGGCGTTTGCGGCGGTAGGACTCGGCAGTGGAAACGGAGGATAGGGGAGGAGTGCCCAAGCCCTCGATGACATTAGCCCAGAGGAAGAGCTGATTCCCTCTGGGTGTCTACCTGAGAGCAGCGCCTTTGCCTATGGACGGAGTGCTAAGAAAGCTACATGGCGGAAATGGCGTCAATCAGGAGTATATCGAACCGCCGATGTGCAGGCAGAGGCAAAACGACCGGGGCAACTTAGCTGGCTTTCTCACGGATGCATGGAAGGTGCTGTGATAATTTAGGCAGGTGATGATGCCCAGGTTGTAGAATATTCTCCTCCGTGAGGGCGGGAGGAGTTGTGGGTATGCAAACATAGAGATGTATTTGTTTCAGGATTCGAAATCACTACACTAGAAAAACTTGTCATTTGGTTTTGTTATTTGTTCACTCTATTTTAACTCGAGCGTAGTCTACACAGGGCTGATTTTTGTGTGTGGATCAGCTTTCCCTATTATCAGTGTCCCTTGCCATCAAACGAATCCACTCCGACTTCAGAGGTACTTGTAATTTAAGTCCCCGAGAGACATTTATTACAGCCATGCCACTTGGGAGAGGGTAACCTTTGTTCGTTATACATATTTCCATTTTAATGCAACTGATTATCCGTCTGATTGGCAGTGTCATATAATTCATTACAAGTGTTTTATAATTATATCTTAGAGTGTCATGTTATTTATTACAATATTTCTATTTTTACCAGGCAGTGTTATTTCATTTGTTACAATTTTTCTACCCGGCAGTTCTATTTAATTTGTTTAACTGTTTTTATTTCAACCAGTGGTATTACTGCGTTTATTACAATTGTTTATATTTCTAGCAGGTAGTATTACTACGTTTATAACAATTGTTGCTATTTCTACCAAATAGTACTACTGTTACGTGTATTAGAATTGTTTCTAATTCTACCAGGCAGTCTTACTGCATTTATTAAAACTGTTTCTATTTCTACCAGGCAGTATTATTACATTTATTACAACTGTTTCTATGTTAGTCCGACAGTATTATTATGTTTACTAGAACTGTTTCTATTTCTACCAGGTAGCACTATTACATTTATTGCAATAGTTTCGTTTTCTGTCTGGCAGTATTATTACGTTTATTACAACTGTTTCTATTTATACCTTGCAGTGTTATTTCACGCATTAACGCTTTTAAGGACAATACACCAACAAGACGCCAGTAATTAAGACGAATAATTGAAAGCCGTCATTGGAATTAATCGTTTAAACCAGTAATTGAGACTAGCATTTGAAGCGAGGAATTAGGGCCACTAAATGGAGCCAGTAATTTAGACCAGTAATTGAGACGAGTATTTGAGAAGTGTCGTTGAGGTCAGTAACTGAAACATGCAACTTACACTAATAGATTCACGGCAGTAATTAGGACAAGTAATTAAGACAGACGAGTTATCGAGGTAAGTAATTGAGATCAGCGACTGAGACGAGTATTTAAGTTATTATTGTCAGTAGTTGATACCACTCACCTAGGTCAATAATTAAAACGAGTAACTGGTACCAGTTATTGTGACCTGTCATTAGGGTCAGTAATTGAGACATATCATTAGGGTCAGCAATTGAGACCAGCAATTGATACTAGTAACTCGGGTCAATAAGTTAGGTAAATCATTAGGGTGAGTTATTCAGACCAGCCATTGTGTCAGTAATTGAGACACGTTATTATGGCCAATAGTTAAAAACAATCATTATGGTCAGTAATTGAGATCAGTGATTAAGACCAGTAATTGAGACCAGATATTAAGGTCAGTAATTGAGACAAGTTATTAGCGTCAGTAACTGAGAAAAGTCATTAGGGTGGGTAACTGAAACCAGTTATTAGGGCCAGTAATTTAGATCAGTTATTAGGGTCGGTAATCGAGAAAAGTTATTAGAGTCAGTAACTGAGACCAGTTATTAGGGCCAGTAACTGTGGCCAGTTATTAGGACCGGTAACTGAGAAAAGTCATTAGGGTCATTAACTGACACCATATATTAGGGCCAGTAATTTAGATAAGTCATTCATCATCATCATCATCATCATCTTCCACTTCTGCCGTCAAGCGTCGTGGGGAGGAATAATTTGCGTTCCAGCGCCCGGTGGACGGCACTGGATAGTGTCATTCCGTGAGGTTGTACAATGTCTCTGATGTCGTCAATCCATTTTCTTCTTGGACGTCCTCGTGGTCTCGTCGCAGATGATCTTTGATGTAAGGCCAGTGATGGTAGTTGTTGATGTTGCATTCTAATGACATGGCCAAACCACTTGATCTTCTGTCTGACAATAAATGTGGCACAAGGTGTTGATCCCACAGTCTGTCTGATAGTAGCATTTCTTACTCGGTCTCGAATTATTAAGTTGGCAGCTCTCCTCAGGCATCTCATTTCGCAGGTGTTGATTTTGCGAAGGTGTAATTTGGATAAAGTCCAGGTTTGAGATTGGTAGCATAGGGTTGGTGTGAATATGCTGTTTATTATCTGTCGTTTTGCGGACATGGGTATGTTTGGATGTTTCAGTAAGGGTGATAGTTGATATGTAAGTGCACTAGCTTTTTGACATCTGATGTCAATTTCTCTGTCCAATCTGCCATCTTCTGTGATCATACTTCCAAGGTATTTGAATTCTTTAACTTGTTTCAGAGGTGTGTTATTTATCTGTATATTTAGTGGGCCTGGCGATCTGCTAACTTGCATTACTTCGGTTTTGGCTGTGTTTATACTCATATTGTATCTGCTGCAGGTTGAACTCAGATTAGTAATATGATTTTGTAATCTGCCCTCATCGCTGTAAAACAGGCACTGGTCATCTGCAAATAGAAGTTCATTTATTCCCTGTGGGTCAGTTGTTTCATCTGGAGTAAAGAGTTCTAAATTTTCTGAATCTGGTCTGTCGAGACTTGCTTCTTTGGAAATTCTGTCCATGTAGATATTGAATAGCAGGGGAGAGAGCACACATCCCTGCCTCACTCCTGTATTGACTGTGAACATATCTGATATACCTTCCTGTGTTCTTACTGCACTTTGGCTCGAGTGGTACATGGCTATGATATTTTCTAGCAGTTGCCCTTCTATCCCATAGTCTTTAAGGATGGTCCATAATTTGTATCTGTCTACTCTATCAAAAGCCTTTTCCTGATCTACAAACACAATATTCTGCTGGTCACTATATTCAATAGTTTTTTCACAAATTTGTCTAAGTGTAAATAATGCATCAGTGCAACTTTTACCTTTCCGAAAACCGAATTGTGCTTTGCTTAACTGTTGTTCAACTATTGGTCTAGCTCTTTGTTCCAAAAGTTTTGCATACATTTTCCCTATATGGCTTAGGAGTGATATACCTCTGTATGTTTCGCACTCTCTCATATTGCCTTTCTTTTTCCATATTGGTACTATTATTGCCTGTTGCCAATCATCTGGGACTTTTCTTTCTTCCCATGCTATATTAAAAAGTCTTGTTAGCCATTTAACTCCTGTTTCCCCACAGGCCTGAATAGCTTCTGTGGTTATTCCATCTGGACCTGGTGATTTGTTCTTAGGACTTTTCTGTATAACTGCTTTGACTTCTGCATGTATGAAATTTGGTTCTTGCTGTCCCTGGCGTTTAGGCACAAAAGTGAGGTTTCCTATGTTATGTGTGGGGTTAAGTAGTTCTTGAAAGTATTCTGCCCATCTTGCTAGTCTTTGTTGTGGATTAAATATTGGTATACCTCTTTTGCTGTTTATGATGGTGGTTGGGTTGTAACATGCATCTCTGTTTCTCATTGTGGTGACACGTTTATAAAATTATCTTGGGCAGTCTTTGCTAAGGGTCGCCATCTGTTCACCGTATATTCTCCAGGATTCATCTTTAGATGCTCTAATTGTTCGTTTGGCATTACGTCGTGCTATTCTATAAGTAATATAGTCCTGTTCAGGTTTAGTTGTGATCCACTTTTTGAATGCTACCTTCTTTTTGAATATGCTATCTTTAACTTCGTTGTTCCACCAGGCTGTTCTTAATCTTTTGTCTTGCCCTACTTTCTTTGTTCCACATTTATTTTTCAGTGTGTCGAGCATGGCAGCCTTGAAACATGTCCATTCCTTATCTACGCTTGAGTGGTCATCAGGGATGTTCTTATGTAGGTTTTGGATTTCTTGATTGAATTCGTCTTTAACTGTATTTTCCTGCAGCCTCCTATAATTGATGACATGTGTTGTTAGGTTTTTGTTTCTTATTCTCCTGTGTGATGAAATCTTTTTTATTATGACTGGTTTGTGATCAGTATCAACATCTGTATTTGGGAGTGCTCTTGAATCTAATAGTAGCCTTCTGTCTGATTTCCTAATTAGAATAAAGTCAATTTGGGATGCTTGGTTTATGTCATTCCATTTATACCAGGTTTTGGTGTGGCTACGACGATGTTGAAAAAAACTATTTGCTATTATTAGTCCATGTTCCGAACATATGTTGAGTAGATGTTGACCATTGCTGTTACAATCAGTCTCTGTGTCGCTGTATGGCCCCATGCAATCCTCCCACGGTGTTCTTCGTGTGCCTATTCGTCCGTTAAAATCACCCATCACACCCATCACAAGTCATTAGGGTCAGTAATTGTGACCAGACATTGAGACGAGGGAATGAAAATATAACACATAGTTAAACAAGCCAGTGAATCTTTAAGTTAACCAAAAAGCCTTTTTTCCACACCGCGAGACGTATTACTTTTAGTTGTTGCCACCGTATTTAAAGAACAACATCACGCTAGCCGCCTTTATGGCCCGTACTAATTCCTCACGTTGATTTTACCCTGATCTGGCAAGAGAGCCGAGATCAAGTATTTATAAAAATCAACCTGAAAGGGATTCGATCATAAGATCGCCAGGTCGGCAGGCAAGCCTTCTAACCACTGCACTGCCAGTCATGTCTCTAATGTTTTGTGTCCCAGTGCCGTACTTTAATGCCTCAATGATCCTTGTATACTCGTTGTGCGTGTTGGAAATACGATGCCAGGCCCATACTTTACATAAACCAGTTGGCCCACCAAGGATTTAACAGACAAGATGATCGACTTCATTGCACCAGGTTTTATCCAATATTGCTGGATCTCTTTCAGCTCGGCTGCCTGTCCAAAGCGTCACACAAAGCTCGAACTCCGTACCTCCAGCGACGAACCTCCAGGACTCTTCGAGAAAACTGCTCTTGTAAACCGAACGGTGTAGCCGAGAATCGACCCCATGACCTTCGAGACGCTAGGGGAGTGGTGTGGTCAGTCTTCTTCTTCTTCTTCTTCTTCTTCTTCTTCTTCTTCTTCTTCTTCTTCTTCTTCTTCTTCTTCTTCTGCTGCTGCTGCTGCTGCTGCTGCTGCTGCTGCTGCTGCGTTCATCTAGTCTTTTATTTTCTTCAAATGTAATTGCGTTGTGCCTGTTACTAACTAAGTAATTGCGCCACACATCCGACTTCTGCCGGCATTTGTTGACCTGGTTAACCTTCCCGGGATGTGGTCAATCAATATCAACCCAGCCGCCTTCCCTTCCTAACACTTTGAGAACCCCCCGTTCTAAATTACCAGTCCTCCCTGAAGTAAACCCAGCTCTACTCTACCTCTCTAACATACCATGCTTCCCAACCTTTGCTGTATATTATCTCAAGGTGTACCTATAACAACAACAACTACGTGTTCATGCGTATACACAGGACGAATGTATACACTACAACTAGTTCCCCCCGACACCAGTAAAGCCATTCCACCATCGCAACCCTTAAGCCGTGCCTTGAAGTTGGTAATCAAGGCAGAAACCACCGGTATCCGTCTATTTACCCAGATAATATACATATTTGGAGAAACAGTGCGCATATTTACTGAAATAATATACGCAGTGATAAGAATAAAGCCAAATTACCTCCCTTGAATAGCAGAGTTAAGTCCCCTTAATAGTCATTTGCAACAAACAAACAAACATGGCGGGCGTTGCAAGTTGTAGATTCTGTTTTAAAGGTATGGGATGTTTAGCATGTGGTAAGTTGTGGGTGAGGGAAATACATCTACTTACCAGTAGACAGCGCAGATGGAGATGACGCTTCAGGATACACCAACAATAACCATCAATACTGGGGAAACGACGAGTTGCAGCGACGTGATAAGCCGGCGTGTGATTTCAGGAATAAATACATGTGCAACAGTTTTTACCACTAGGCGATTTCACTCGTGGTGGTGAAGATAAAATAGGAGACGTTGTTTATACGAGTGTTACCAGCAGACGGGGCCGCTGACGTTGGTATTACACGGGGCCTAGGAGACCTTCGGGAGTTGGTGGTGGGGTGGGTAGAGAGTTTCCCTGTCGGCCGGGTTGATGTGTGATTGAATCTCCAGTGGTTTTTACAATTTTGAGGTATGTGATTTCCTGTGGCCTAAAATGGGTGCTAGGAAATGTGCGAGGGAGTACAGGTGAACTGCCTGGCTATCTGCCTGCCTGTCTGTCTGTCTGTCTGTCTGTCTGCTTGTCTGTTGGTCTGTCTACTTGTCTGTTGGTCTGTCTACCTGTCTGCCTGCTTGCCTGTCTGTCTGTCTGTTTGTCTTCTGTCTGTATGTATGTATGTATGTATGTATGTATGTCTGCCCACCGATCTGTCTGCTCGCCTGTCTGCATGTCTGTCTGCTCGCCTGTCTGCATGTCTGTCTTCTCGCCTGTCTGCATGTCTGTCTGCTCGCCTGTCTGCATGTCTAGATGCTCGCCTGTCTGCATGTCTGTCTGCCTGCCTGTCTGTCTGTCTGCCTGTCTGTCTGGTGGGAGAAAGGGGGAAATCAAATCAAATCAAATCAAATCAACATTATTAGGGTCACAAATTGGGCGCGCAGGCCCGTCTTACATTCGGCCCTTCCAATCACTCGTCTTTCGTTCATCAAGAGCATTATACATTTACATAGGAAGAAAAATAAACATTGTGAAATGAATGTTGTAAACATAAACAAGGCTAAACATGGAGAAAAATGTGTACATAAAAAGTATGTGACGTAAAAGTAGTGATGCCAGCGCGTCCCACACACACACACACACACACACACACACACACCACACTCTCTCTCTCTCTCTCTCTCTCTCTCTCATTCACTCTCACTCTCACTCATTCACTCACACACACACACTCTCACTCATTCACTCTCCCGCTCACTCATTCACTCTCCCGTTCACTCATTCACTCTCCCGCTCACTCATTCACTCTCCCGCTCACTCATTCACTCTCCCGCTCACTCATTCACTCTCCCGCTCACTCATTCTGTCTCTCCCGCTCACTCATTCACTCTCCCGCTCACTCATTCACTCTCCCGCTCACTCATTCTGTCTCTCCCGCTCACTCATTCTGTCTCTCCCGCTCACTCATTCACTCTCCCGCTCACTCATTCACTCTCCCGTTCACTCATTCACTCTCCCGCTCACTCATTCACTCTCCCGCTCACTCATTCACTCTCCCGCTCACTCATTCACTCTCCCACTCACTCATTCACTCTCCCGCTCACTCATTCACTCTCCCGTTCAATCATTGAGCTGGCTGCCATGACTGTCCTACCTTACGCCGTATCTTCTGGCTTCTATTTGGATCGCTTCAAGAACAATGCTGGGGTGAGGAGTATGGCGATGGGGGGAACTAGAAGCAATCCCTAATAGAGAGGATTCTGTTCCCCAGGACCACGATGTCAGCAGACGGGCAGTAAAGCCACACGGTCACCTGAGTAAATCAAGGCAAATACGGTTATATATATATATATTTTTTTTTTTGGGGGGGGGGGGGGGGGGGGGGGGTGCTCGCTCGTTTTGAACTCAAGAGTAGAATATGCACGCTATTTATAGAAGTGATGGACTGGATTTTGCCTGTGGGTAAGCTTTCCCCGTTAACAATGTCCCTCGCCATCAGGCGAACCCACTCCGACTTCAGAGGTACTTGTAATTAACGTCCCCAAGTCAAGGACGACAGGTCAACATTTTTGTCCAGCTGTCCGGTGTAGGGGTTGAACCACTAACCTCGGCATCAGCACAACGAATGTTTAAGAACACGCGTTCTTATCCATTCGGCCACGCGGACCTGCATACGGTTATATTATTGTGTGATTTAGTAAATCAGGTACAAGACTATTTAGCACCCACTGTAGTGTATTGGTTATATCATTCATGCGAGAGCCACATTTGTATAGACCAACAGACATTCTTGCCTGTAATCCTTTAACTGGCAAACAGGCAAAAGACGTAGATTACTTCTGTTGATGTTTGTTGCATCTTCCCTGTGGTAACATATGGATGTGAGACATGAGCTATTTCGCAATCGCTTAAGAAGACAGTTGGGGCTTTAGTACTTAAATGATACAGAGATGTTCTTAGAAGAAGATGGAAAATACTGACGTTCATCGAGATGTCACCATAGAATAAAAGTGACTAATATACAGTATCATATGTGGGAACAAACGAAGGACAGAGGGGATAACAGAGTCCATAAGAATCTGGATATATGAAGCTATAAATGGGCACTCTCCCGCTGGTTATGCTTTATATCGACACAGCAAGGTAATAAGAGGAACGATGTGAGATGAGATGAAACGAGGTGAGGTGAGATGAGATCAGATTAGATGAGGTGAGGTGGGATGAAGTGAGATGAGATGAGATCTCTATCTATCTCTGTCTCGTTTTATCTTTCTCTATTTCTCTCTTTCTCTCTTTATATCTCCCTGTCACTCTCATTATATCTCTACGTCTCTGTTGTCATCTCTCTTTTATTTTTCTCTACTCTCTCAGCTTTCTATCTCTCTTTCTTTCTCTCTATTTCTCGCTTAGATATCTTGCTGCCGGTTGTTCTTTGCCTCTCATACTATCATACCTTGACTCTCTCTCTCTCTCTCTCTCTCTCTCTCTCTCTCTCTCTCTCTCTCTCTCGTCTTTGCTCTCTGTCTTTTTCTATTTTGTCTATGCTCTCTGACTTTCTCGACTTTGTCTACCCTCTGTGTCTCTCACACTCTGATAATTTAGTACTCCCTCTTCTCTCCCTTCCTCACTTTCCCTCCCTCTGCTCCCCCATAAACTAAATGTGGAATCAATTACCCTATCAAACTTCCCTACACACTGAGACATCCCACCAGCAGACATGAGGCCTCGCCCACAAATCTGGCCACGTGTTAACCATTCCGGGTCTCACACCCTGGAGTTCCCTTCTACAAGACTGCTCACAAGCTGGAAGCCACCGTCTCGAGAATTCCTGACACGAAGAAAGAAGAAGAGAAGAAGGAAGAAAACGAAATATGACTCTTTAGGACTGTATGTTCATGCTTGCTTCACAATAATAACACTGAACGGGGAATAAATGGACAGACACGAGGATGTTCAACTGAAATTATTGCCAGAGAGAAAGATTCAAACTGCTTAGGAACCTGGTTGACAGACAGAGAGATAAATAACTAGACAAGCAGACGGATGGACAGACAAAAATACAGAATACAGACAGATAAACAAGCAGACTGAAAGACAGATACCAATTCATTATCATCATGTACCATGCTGATAAGCGTGGGCGGTCATGTTTCGCCACCTCAACCGATTACCAGAGTCGTGGAACAGCTCTGTGTTCTTGTCTCGACCATGCCTTGAGGTCATGTCATCCAAATATTTACTTCTCTGCCTTCCCCGTGTTCTGTTCCCCAGAATTTTGCCAGTTGTCATCAAGTTCTCTAGTTTATTTCTTGTCATAACGTGTCCAAAAATGTTGACTGTCTACGTCTAAAGCCTCTAATCAGTTTACGATCTCCATTTGTTTCTTGTAGGATTTGCTCATTTGTTTTTCTGGCGGTCCATGGTATTGTTTGCATTTTCCCCAGAAATCACATTACCACTGACATTAGATGTTTTCTCAGCTTCATTATCAATATTTATGGCAGCTTTTTATTTCTCATATATGTATTTTACCAATCTTAAAGTCTTTGACATCGATTTGTAGATCTGCAAGCATCTTCATCATGTTGACATGTTTTACTTTATGGAAAATCTCAACAGAGAAGGACTGACGTCAGAAAAATACCCGTGAATTGTTATCTGTACAGCATTCACAATTGTAGCTTCAACTGTGTCAACCTCATTAAGGAGGTTTGACTCCGATATAGTACCAACCTTTGGATCATTCGTTTGCTTAACCATGAGATAGCTTACCCTACAGATGCGGGAGATGTGTTCCAATGTCGTCTAGGGGTTCTCAGACTGTAGTGAATCTAAGGTACCTTTGACTTTGAGTCAGAACGTACACCTTAACCCATCTCCTTCCCTGGTGTCACATTAAAAGTATATGCCCTAGTATTATGACCACATCAGGGTCAAACAAACAAACAAACAAACAAACAAACAAACTAACTAACTAACTAACTAACAAACAAACAAATAAGCTTGATTACTAAAGGGTTAAGAATTGGGCTCGCAAGTCCGTCTCACATTCTGCCCTTCTATTACTCTCTTTCATACATTATTTCATCCACACATCTTTCTAGGCAAACTGAGAACAACAACAATATAAAAAGATATGCATTATAAAGACGTGGGGAAAAAAATCAATACTACACGACTCAGTAATATTAATGAATGATGTGCCAGTTGTTATTAGCTACGGGGAATATACTGGTCTGCCAAAAGGGGGCTGGCTGTTATACTCGGGTTTTATCATCATCATCATCATCATCATCATCATCATCATCATTAAGGGGGAAGGCAATCGGCACTAAGATCTTTTGCGAGTTCGCATAATTTGCTTTTTTATGTGTGGGAAGTGGTGATGTCTTTTATTTCTTGTTGAGCTGAGCTGCTGAGCAACGCTAAGCTTGTTTTGTATAAGTCTATCCTAGGCTTCGGGATGTGTACTATATTTAGTCGTTTACTGTGTCTAGCATTATATTTAAACAATGACGAATTTAATTTGGTGTATTCCGGTGTAGGATTGTCTAAATCTGATTACAGTTAAGAGACTCTTTCTGTTAAATTGTTTTTCCTGAGCATGCCGTTCAACCGTCAGTAACAAGCGGATGCAATACCTGGGCATTCTTTACCATTCATAGACGCTTCCATAGATGCTCTTCTCTGGGCTAACCTAAGACATCACCACGTCCGGAATGTGACTGCATGGCATCATGTTCGTCACGGGCTGTACCTTTAGAGACGAATGGGAATCAGTCTGCGGACTCGAGACCTTAGTAGTTTTCCCACTCATATCTTGTAGTATGGCACTAACTGCTCATATAATTGAGTATGTGGCGCATATATCGGAGTGATGTTGTTGTAGAAGCTTTTCTCTCCATTCGCTACCAAGCTACATTATCCGCGGGTATTATCTCATTCCCCTCTACAAGTTGAGGAGTTAAGTTGGTTGACGACCAATGCCCCATTAGAATATAAAGGGCAAAAGAAGAAGAGGTTACAACAATGACCAACAGTATTTATATATATATATATATCGTGCCTTTTCAAATAACCGTATTGTGTCATCTGCATTTCGTTGTTTGTTTGTGTTATAATATTCCATTCGTGCCCCTGGCCTCTCTTTGATCTCTCTACTACTTACATACCTACCTAGCTATCCATCCATCTGTCCATATGTCTGTCTGTCTGTCTGTCTGTCTGTCTGTCTGTCTGTCTGTCTGTCTGTCTGTCTGTCCCTGTCTGTCTGTCTGTCTGTCTGTCTGTCTGTCTGTCTGTCTGTCTGTCTGTCTGTCTGTCTGTCTGTCTGTCTGTCCCTGTCTGTCTGTCTGTCTGTCTGTCTGTCTGTCTGTCTGTCTGTTAAAATAAAACTAAGAAACATCACTGAAAACTGTTGACAATTTCTCATGACTTAATTGTTGTCCATATTCTTATTGTAATGCAGGAGAGTGTTGTAGCCTGTTAAGTTTTGTTGATTCTATGGCTATACTTCTCTGATCCAGGCAAACATGATGCAAGGTGCTTGGTGGTGTCAACACATGTCAGAGTTCATCCTGCCTATCGAGATATATTAATATATCTAACCGTAAACGGCTCTAGTCAGCTACGACTAAGCTACCGTATAACAGTAGACGATACTACCTGCTTTCTATTAGCGCCGAAGGTTGGGCGGCGCTCTCCAAACCCGACACCCCACATTATGACCACGGCTTCGACGGAAGAGTCCAATTGGGAGGGTACAAGCCTTACCCTAGTGCGAGGAAATGCAGCCTAAAGACTAAATCCTATTACAGGGCAGACCACACCATAAGCCTTGGTCGGTAGCTGGTCTAGGATGGAAGCTCCGACAGGTGGACAGTTAGAGCATTGCTTTGCTGATCCGGCAGCTTCTGCAGCTTGTCTTGTTCCAGACGTACTGGAGTAACCTTTCCTCTGGAGTGCACTAGACAGGCCGAAAGAGGGATCATACTGCGTGGGCAACACATGGTCTCTAAATTCAGCCCAGACTTTGTGTTATGGAGAGGTATAACTCCATTTTACAAACTATCGTCTGTCAAGACACCAAGGTGCCATTCAAACGACTCTAGAATTGGCCACGCATTCACCAGGTTTCTTCAGGAAAGCGAATCAAACGAAAAAAGCGACTCTTTTCTCTACCTCATGGCGTCATGACCGGGTAATAGTATAATGTTATCTTTTTATACCCATAGAGGGTGGGAATAAAGAGATAAGATGCTTAATGCTAAGTTATCAACATGATCAACCATTCAAACTGCTTCTCGTCATCGACTAGGAGATGTAAATTAAAAGTACCACTGAAGTCGGAGTGTGTTCGCCTGATGGCGAGGGACACTGGTAATAGGGAAAGCTAATCTACACGCAAAATTCAGCCCAGTGCTGTTAGAAGTAGTTTGTAAGGACTACGCTTGAGTTCAAAACAAGCGAGCGCAGAACTAAATAACTGCTTAACGCTAAGTTATCAACATTGTTGACCATTCAAACTGCTTAACGCTAAGTTATCAACATTATTGACCATTCGAACTGCTTAACGCTAAGTTATCAACATTATTGACCATTCGAACTGCTTAACGCTAAGTTATCAACATTATTGACCATTCGAACTGCTTAACGCTAAGTTATCAACATTATTGACCATTCGAACTGCTTAACGCTAAGTTATCAACATTATTGACCATTCGAACTGCTTAACGCTAAGTTATCAACATTATTGACCATTCGAACTGCTTAACGCTAAGTTATCAACATTATTGACCATTCGAACTGCTTAACGCTAAGTTATCAACATTATTGACCATTCGAACTGCTTAACGCTAAGTTATCAACATTATTGACCATTCGAACTGCTTAACGCTAAGTTATCAACATTATTGACCATTCAAACTGCTTAACGCTAAGTTATCAACATTATTGACCATTCGAACTGCTTAACGCTAAGTTATCAACATTATTGACCATTCGAACTGCTTAACGCTAAGTTATCAACATTATTGACCATTCGAACTGCTTAACGCTAAGTTATCAACATTATTGACCATTCAAACTGCTTAACGCTAAGTTATCAACATTATTGACCATTCAAACTGCTTAATGCTAAGTTATCAACATTATCAACCATTGAAGTTCACAGTTTTCGAATCATATGTCCCGTGGACCACGTATCGAGTTGGATATGAAGCCACTCGACTTTGTGAATATTGAAGCAGTTAATTATAACAGGTGAGATGGAAATTTCTGTGATGTGATACATTTTTCTTTCACCCAAGCTACTTGTCGAATCGACCACTACATGAAGCAGCTCTAGTGGCATTATGCACTCCCCAGTGTGTGTCTTTTAAATCCCCCATCGCGCGAACGAACCACATCAATCATCTGTGCTGCAAACGGTGACGAGTCAGCAAAGTGACCTTACAAGTTTACCCATCTGAAAAAATGGTTTGTACATGGGAGATAATTCCAAGTATAATGCCTTGAGCAAATGACTTGTGTGATCTCAATGAAAACCCCAAATATATGCCAGAACCCCTGGGTGTTGCGAAACAAAGTGGGTCACTTTAGACGGTAGAGAGTTTGATTTATAGTCTCAATTACTTCAGAATCATGGAGCCACTTTGCTCTCCCGTTGAGTAAAAGAGTTCTGTATTCCTTTTCTGGGTTGTCCCCAGGCAGTGTTTGATAGATGGACTGTAGACACTGCACTATGTAATCAACTGTGTTTGGAAAAGGTATAATCCATGTAAATTATAAAGAGCTCTGATCTTCAACCCTATAATATCAGATGACTTTCATGTAAACCCCCTTTAGGGTGTCCCCGCTATAGGTGTCTTTATCTTTCGTTTTGTTTACGTAGTAATCCAGCAAGGAGTGCTGTAGTGTTGTTCGATGGTGCGACGATAAGACATTCATTCTACCGCGAGGTGTATTTTCATTCTCAATGTAATTACCATAAAAGGCAATTCCGTTAAGGTGTACAGTTTACGCTCTTGAGGTAATGATAAGGTAAACTGCAGCTATGTTACCCGCCGCTGTTGGTACTCTGTGGAATTCCGGACAAGCGTATCACAATGAAGACACACTACACGAAGGCAACCTGGTTGAGTACGCTGTACGTCACATTGTTTGACAACAACACCGATAGACGTGACAATAACGTTGGCAGGAGTCGGGAACAGATAAGTATACAATCGCCACCGTTGTACTGCCTACGGGGAGAATGATTTAAGGAATTACTGTAATGTAGGCGGCGTGTGTCTCCTAGTAAACAGATCCCGTTGTTCATCTGTGCTTGAAGTTGTTCAGTGAAAACACAATCAAGTCATGCTCTGTGGTCGCCTGTAGGAAATATCAAAGACGGCGCTTAAATATCATCATTTATCACGCATATTTGCTTTGAGAATCGCGATTGTCTGTCAAGCATCGGAATAATTCAAATACTCGTGGACCAAAGTGGCTTTTTGTCACATGGTAATCCCCGTCTACTTCTGTTTCTTTATCCTTGATATTTCCAGGTTGAGGCTGGGTTTTCCAGAATTTAATTATTATCACTGTAGGTAATGCTTGGGGGTTGAGTCTAGCTTAAGTCAAGGATTGGCACATTTGTTAACGAGCTCGGATTAGTTGCCGTGTGGTCTTGTCATGGAGCTGAGCGAAGAATGCAGAAACTGTGGTCAGCAAAGACGTCAAAAGTTGTATATGAAACACAATTTAACCTGCAGAGTTACAGTAAGATTTATATGTGAGAATAGTACATAGATGAAAAGAGGTTGTAGTTCCGGGGGTGCTAGCGTCATATAATTAAAACACACGAGACCTTCGTTTAGCTCTGCAGTATTTTCTCAGCCAACAAACCACAATAATAACAATAATAATAACGTAGCAAGAGCCGTATGTGGGTATGTCAGCATAACGTGAATTTCCTAGCAGGGTTTCGTCAAGCCTGTGGCTCAGTACATCCGACTTCCACAAACATTTTGTTCAGGTTAGCCATCCTTAGCCTTTGACTGTCTCCAGAAAGAATGTACATTCTTATTGAAGACTCTCCAGATAACAAAGCAAAGCCAATTGTATTAACATGTTACCCTATTATATTGTGATTGTTGAGCGAGTGGCCAAGATCTCGGAATATTCGATTCACAGGTCACGGGACCCGGTTTCTAATTTCCAGTTAATGTTAGTTCACGTCCTTTACAGGACGTCGCAATCAAACTCGGCATTTTTAGCTAGTTCTGTCTATAGGAGGTTAATGATTAATTAATGGTAGATATCATAGTATATTATCATGAGTAACGCAGCTGCGCCCAAACCGGCAGCGGTTCGAGCCGCGCTCGTAACTTACGGGGGTATGTGAGCCGGTCGCTCAGAAATCAATGGCAAACTACTGAGCGTAATCTTGCCTAGTACATCAACAGCAGCTGAAAAATGCTGATGTTGACCGCAAATTCCTGTAAGGGATATGCAACATTAAAAAAAAAATCATAGCTCTCCATTTTATTTCATGGTTTCGTTGTGATGTAAAGGTTACTTCAAGGATTCATCGGGACATGAACGTTATCTCAAGAATTAATTGAGACACTCGCATTATTTCATCTAAGTCATTACAATGATTGCAATAATTCCAAGAGGATTTGTCGTTATTTTAATGATTCTTTGAGAATTGGTGTTTAATTCAAAGATTCAACGAGGAATTGTTGTTATTTCAATGATTCATTGAGGTATGGTGGAAATTCCCATGATTAGTAGTTATTTCTACTATTGGTTGAACAATGGTTGTTGTTTCAATGATTATTTTGGGAATTGTCGTTGTTTCAACGATTACTCGATTTTAGCTAGATAATTCTGTCTATGGGAGATTAATTATTAATTAATGGTAGATATCATAGCTCTCCGAATACATTGTGAGATACATTTTATTACGATTACTTCTAGTGCACTGGACTGATTTTTGCGTGTGGATTACCTTTCCCTATTACCAGTATCTTTCGCCATCAGGCGAACCAACACCGACCTCTGAGGTACTTGTAATTTAGTCCCGGGGTCAAGGAAGAGAAGTCAACATATTTGGAACTTAAAATTGCCTATAAAATCAACACGTTGTTGGGATTGATTATAACGTTCTACAATAGACAAGCAACATATTTTTTTTTTAAGCATGTGTAACAAAATACGATGGGCCGTGCATCTTTTAACAGATGTTCTGTCTGAAGTGTTTAAAGTGAAAACGTTATTTTGATAACTTTATCATTACAAAGTTATATATCAAATGGCTGACAGAATGGAATATATTTATCCACGGCGAGAAGTATGTTGCTGGGCTTTTCCGCTGTCGGCAATCACCGGGTTGAGCCTACATTTTTACAGAACAGCCGCTTGGATAAACAAAACCCATTGTCCCGTGAAAGATCGCGCCACTTGAGAATTTAGGGGGCGAGACAGCAGTTCTTCTCCGGGCAAGGTTTCCAATCTCCCGAACCTTTCCTCCTGGTGGGCCGACTAATGCAGGATCATTGAAGGCTGATTCGACGCGTGAAAACGCCTCGGACGGGCCGTGTAAGTGTCGGGGTGGGAGACCAGGCCGTGGTGACGGCGACACCCGATCCTGAGACCCTGTCACTTTGTGCTTCGGTCGAGCATCGTCCCGATCATGTGACCCATTCAGCGGTGCTTCAATGGGCTCTTGTTGGCTGAATTAAAAACTAATTTCCCGACCGCGCTCGAAATAAGATGCTGGGAGGGAACCTTGGTATGATTAATAATGGGCACATAGTGAAGCTGCCAGGTTCTCGGGTCGTCCTCTATTCCCCTCTCCCTCTTCTCCTGCGTCATCGTGAGAAGACCAAAAATCAGGAACACGTTCAAACCCACGGGTGGGACTGGTCTTTTGTGACTAGCTGATCTCGGACACATTGTCAGCTAACATGGACACAATTTGTCAACTCACCGCGTCGATGATTCAAATATACTAGGCCAGACACGGCCGTGGGCCAGAAACTCACAAACATCTGTCTGCACAATTTCTGGAACTAATTGCAAACTCAATATTTTCACCAGTGATTTCACGCCAGCTTCACGAGACCAGTTAGTCACCGGCTCAAGTAATGTACCATTGCGACTATTTCACGGTTCGTCTACTGTTGATATTTTCTTGTAGATTGTTTCTGTGATCATTTCACAGTTCGTCTACTGTTTACATGTTCATGTAGATTGTTTCTGTGATTCCACCAGGTCACACTCACGGACAGACTACACCATGTCACACTCAGTGACATACTCCACCACGTCACACTCACTGACATACTCCACCACGTCACACTCACTGACATACTCTACCATGTCACACTCACTGACATACTCCACCACGTCACACTCATGGACATACTCCACCATGTCACACTCACTGACATACTCCACCACGTCACACTCATGGACATACTCCACCATATCACACTCACTGACATACTCCACCATGTCACACTCACTGACATACTCCACCATGTCACACTCACTGACATACTCCACCATGTCACACTCACTGACATACTCCACCATGTCACTCTCACTGACATACTCCACCACGTCACACTCATGGACATACTCCACCACGTCACACTCACTGACATACTCCACCATGCAACATTCACTGACATATTCCACTATGTCACACGCACGGACAGACCACTCCCTGTCACACTCGAGGACATACTCCCCCATGTCACAGTCACTGACATACTCCCCCATGTCACACTCACTGACATACTCCCCCATGTCACAGTCACTGACATACTCCCCCATGTCACACTCACTGACATACTCCCCCATGTCACACTCACTGACATACTCCCCCATGTCACACTCACTGACATACTCCCCCATGTCATACTCACTGACATACTCCCCCATGTCATACTCACTGACATACTCCACCATGTCATACTCACTGACATACTCCACCATGTCACACTCACTGACATACTCCCCCATGTCATACTCACTGACATACTCCCCCATGTCACACTCACTGACATACTCCCCCATGTCACACTCACTGAAATACTCCCCCATGTCACACTCACTGACATACTCCCCCATGTCACACTCACTGACATACTCCCCCATGTCATACTCACTGACATACTCCCCCATGTCATACTCACTGACATACTCCACCATGTCACACTCACTGACATACTCCCCCATGTCATACTCACTGACATACTCCCCCATGTCACACTCACTGACATACTCCCCCATGTCATACTCACGGAAGGCTCCACCATGTCATACTCACTGACATATTCCCCCATGTCACACTCACGGAAGGACTCCACCATGTCATACTCACTGACATACTCCCCCTAGTCACAGTCACGGAAGGACTCCACCATGTCGCACTCACGGACAGACTCAACCATGTCACGCTTTCAGACAGACTCCACCATGTTACACTCACGGACAGACTACACGATGTCACACTCACGGATAGTCTCCACCATGTCACACTTATACACTTCACTATGTCACACTTATACACTCCACTATGTCACACTTATACACTCCACCATGTCACACTTATACACTCCACTATGTCACACTTACAAACTGACTCCACCATGTCACGCTCACAGACATACTCCACCATGTCGGGCTCAAGGAAGACTACACCATGTCACACTCACGGAGAAACTTCAACATGTCACACTCACGGACAGACTCCACCATGTCACACTCTCGTTAAGACTACACAAGTGGTTCTCAACCTTTTTTGGCCCGTGCCCCCCCCCCCTTCATCATATTTTCAGAACTCCATCCCCCCCCCCCTTTCATATTTCCTACCTAAAAATCCCGCCCCGCCCCTACACTGTATACGTAATAATGGAAGCTAAATTTAATAGCACATACTAAAACAAGTCTAGACGTCCACATAAAACATGATTTGTGGGTCTACTTACTTTATAAATTGAATTTTAGAAGGGTGAGACGTACAGAACCGTACAGTATGAAGGGAAAAACAATATCAAGTAATCGGTTCTTGTATTAACGCGATCTTGAAATAATCTTAATTCCCCCCTGGAAACACTAAAATTACCCCCTGGGGGGGGGGGGGGATTCACCACCGGTTGAGAACCATGTCATACTCACGTAAAGACTAAACCATGTCACACTCGCGTAAAGACTAAACCATGTCATACTCACAGACAGACTACACCATGTCACACTCACGAGCAGACTCCATGTAACTTCTTGGAGGTGTTCAGCCATAATGAAAAATATACCCTGGTTTGAGAGTGTGAAGTGTACTCAATCCAATTACGGGGCTTCGATAGCCATATGTTAATTAGCGTTTTCTCGCTTTGAACTCAAACGTTATTCATTCACATGCTACTACTTCTAATGCACTGGACTGATGTTTGCATGTGGATTGGCTTTCCATATTACCAGTGTCCATGGCCTTCAGAGGTACTTGAAATTTACGTCTCCAAGTCAAGGACGAGAAGTCAACATTTTAATTCCACAGGCCCGTTTAGGGGTTGAAGCCGCTATATCGGCATCTGTACACCGGAAGTTTAAAAGCGCACTTATCCATTCGGCCATGTTGATCCTGTTAGTTCTGCAATCCACATTAATTAACACAGCTGTAAACAGCGTTAAGTCTGTGCCACAGCACTAGTAAACAAATCAACCATTGGCTGTTTAACCATCACTGCCCTCTATTGCCTCTAGCACCTTGCGGTATAGTACAAGGGGGTTTGGGCCTGAGGGATTAAGGCCACCTGGCTAGTGCAGTGGTCGCGAACTGATCAGGATCGGGTTTTATCTTCCCCCTCCCCTTTACCGACAGAAAAAAAAAGAAGAAAAACACCTTGCCTTACTGAGAATTCGAACCCGGGTCTCCCGAAGGATTACACGACAATCTACCCACTTGATCAGCCGCTCCTCTAACAATCACTAAAGAAGAAACTCCCTAGCAATTTACAGGGGACCGTAATGAAAGCAAAGAATAGTCACACTGTAACTGACCAATATAAAATTACACAAAGTAGTGCAGCTTTACATAACAGAATTATCAGTGAGGTGAGTATGAACATTTTTTCAATTTACATTTTTTTCAATCCTCATTTTCTTCACTCCTTTCATTTTTTCATCCTTTTGTTCTTGTCGTCCTGTCGTCACCTTCTGATGTAGTCACGGGAGATCTCCTTGACTGTATGTTGTGTTTGTGAATGTGCTTGTTTGCTGATGAAGGCTAGTCGCCGCAACGTCCTGTATATGTCTTAATTCTGTTATGTAAAGCTGCACTACTTTGTGTCATTTTATATTGTTTACACTTTCACAGCTTTACCCAGTTCCCCAGTTCCAGTTTTCAAAAACAAAAATTCCAACTTCGTCCTCGTCTAACCTGCTTCATCAGCTGTGGTTATTGTTGAGGATCGTGGTTTTTGTGGGTTTATTCACCCTAATTCTTGTCTTGTGAGTCCTATCTCGGACTGGTGATGTAGCGTTTGTGTCTGTGACGTCAGCAGTGGTCGGCGAACAGCTTTACCGCAGTTCCACCCAATTTTATTCATATGTAACTGACCAGGCATGTGGCGGGAGACGACTAAGTGGGGTTGGCAAGAGACCTCATTCTGTAGAAAAATGTGGCTGTAATTATAAAGAAGCCTTTAATGGACTTGGTGTGAATTATTTACGTGCTCAATTGTTAGATGACAGGCAGCAGAAGAAGACGAAGAAAAGGAGGCGGAGGAAAGGAGGCGATGGAGAAGGAGATATATTTTATGTTTAAAATATTCTATATTTGACTTTTAAAGTAGATCTTTCATCTGCGCTTACATTGTTCACACTGGGTCAATTCGCTTTGATGTTGCATTTGGGAAGACATTTGTGTGTGTGTGTGTTTGTGTGTGAGTGTGTGTGTGTGTGTGTGTGTTTGTGTGTGTGTGTGTGTGCGGCGCCTTGCCTCGTGTTTTAAAAAAAAATAAAATGATATAAGTGCCCGTCGTTCAGAAAGCAATGGCAAACTTTGAGCGCAAACTTGCCAAGAAATCACAAACAGCAAAACAAAACAAAAATGATAGGGTTGACTGTGACGTCCTGTAAAAGATATGCAACTAACTTTTAACACACGTAATATGCGAGGCATCAGAAAAGCATGTAGTTGCCTTTGCATTCCTTCTAGGCAGTGACCATACTGGTTGTCAACCGTCGCCATTGTCTCTGAAACGAGATCCTCTGCCTGTCCGTCGTGAAACTTGAGACTATAACAGACAACTATCTATCGGCTGCCCCTCAGCTCCATCTACCACCTACACTTATTGGTAACATTTGAAAAGCAACAAAATGATCCTCTTCTTCTTATGTTCTACTGCTTTTGCCGTGAAACGTCGCAAGGGGAGGCAGGTGTTATTGTCTGTGCTTCGATTGTTTTATTGACGTCATATTTGATTTCATCAACATGCTCCTTTGATCTGGCTGGACTAAACAGGAATGTATCTACAGACGACTATAAGTATGATATCGCTGTTGCCTGGCAGATGTAAAAAAAAGTGTTACATACATATCCTTACGGACGTAGCAGTCAACGCCGGCATATTTTTTCTTTATTTGGCTGTTCGTAATTCATGAGCAAGTTTATGTTCAGTAGTTTGCCGTTGCTTTCTGAACGACCGGCACCCATACCATTTCATAAAAAAAAAAAAAAAAAAAAAAAACATCGCAGCTGTTTCGAGCGCGGTATGGGGGTTTACGAATTGCGTTCGTAACACCTTCACCGTGGAGCCGGTAGATGTAAGCAATATAAACTAACACAAAGTAACGCAGCTTTACAAAACATAATTATAGAAAACACAGGACTCTGCAGCGACTAGCCTTCATCAGCAAACATACGCAAAACACATCATATAAGGCATAAGAACGGGATTAGAAGAATGAAAGGATGAAAGAAATTAGAACAATGAAGAGAAAATTTTTAAAAAATATGCTATTTATCTCGGAATTTCAGGCTGTGCTATTGGCAGATATATTTAGGTAGTGGGATTCAACTTACTAGCGTCATTGGTAACAGATTTGAAAAGCAACAATATGATTCTGTTCTTCTTGTATACTACTGCTTTTGCCGGGAAGGCAGATATAATTTTCTTTGCTTCTCTCGTCTTGTTGCGTGTACTGACGTAATATTTGATTTCTGCAATGTCTTTTTTTAAATTCCATTTAGCCAACTCTTCCTGGGTCGTCCATCATATCTTAGTCTACAGTGGGGAATAACATACTCCACATTTGAAAAATCAAAAGATTATTCACGTATTCATTTCATCTGATATATAAATCTGCAGTATGCACATGACGGGATGCAGCGAAATACGCAAGCAAGAAATAATGCAACAGATTGTTTATGGCGTCTATGTTTAAATTCACTAAAGGAATATAATGTTTTGAATTGTAATATAGTAATGTCAAAAACATAAAAGACAAGAAATTAGAAACAATTACAGACAGTGTTCAAACGCGTTGAGCGCTCAATGCGTATTCAGCCAAACAAGGATACGGATAAGTAACTTTAGTATTTCCATGTAGTGTTTTTCATGAAGTTGTGTGTAGGTTTGTGTTTGTTTGTTCTGTGCTGACGAAGGCTTTAGCCGCAACTTCATTTTGTTTCCTCTAATCGCGTTCTAGTAAAGCTCACAATCTACTACTCGCGTTTTTGGTGATTCGTTCATAGCCTTACATAATACGCAGAGGACATGGCATGAGCAAAGCTGCATAGGAAAGCTACGGATAAGTGGACTGGGGGTGAATTGGTGAAGGGTCTGTGGCCCAATGGAGGATAACAGATAAAAGACGAAGAAGCCATTCAATTAGAGTAACAGATGTTTCCAGTGGGACGGGCTGTGCTCACATCCTGGTTACGTGTGTTTGCTGATAGGGGATCCCTTTTTTTGGTGTCCAGCGGGGTTCAGTGGAGGGGTCAGGCAATCATAAGCTGTCATGGCTGACGGGTCGACCTGACAGAAACACAACCTGCAGGACGGCGGTACGGGATGTGGACACAGGCGCGGGGCCTGGTGTTCTGTGTCGTGATTATAGTATTATCACCGGAACATAGGGAGTAAGTGGGATGACGATGGCGGGGTGGGGAGGGGGAGGCGGGAAAGGGGACTGGGAGTGAGTGAGATGAGGTTGGCAGTGTGTGGGGGTGTGGAGGGAAAGCGAGAGAGGAGACAGGAATGGATGGACGGAGATAGAGACAGAGAGGGGAATGGGGTGGGAGGGTATGTTTCGGATGAAAAAGAGGGAAGGATAGCAGAGAAGAGGCGGGCAGGTAGGAAGAAGAGAATAAGAACGGGATGGTAGGAGGGAGTGATACTGTAGCGGAGTGAGAGACAGAGAGGGGGCAGGAACAGAACAAGAAAGTAAGAAACACAATCACACACATACTCAGAGACAGACAGACAGACAGACAGACAGACAGACAGACAGACAGACAGACAGACAGACAGACAGACAGACAGACAGACAGACAGACAGACAGACAGACAGACAGACAGACAGACAGACAGACGACAGACATGATAGGAACAGAACCACAAGTCAGAAACACAATCATACACACCGAACCCGAGAATAACATCTTTAAAATTGTCAAAGGATTACTTTTCCACCCTACTGTATAAAGCTGAAAGTGACTGCACTGAATGATGGCGGAAGTGATTAATCGTCGGTGGCGGAGGAGTTGAGCTTGATCTGGCGCGCCACAAACCCATCACTAACCACTCGATATTGTGTTAAATACTGGTCTCAGTCATGACAGAATAGCCTGTGTGTTCAAATGAATATTTTGTTTCTTAATGACCTTATTAACTTTTTTCGTTCTTACGTTACGATAATGCTACTGTTCTGTATGAAGAAATTGATGACGACGAAGGATCATTTCTTAACCAAAACCCTACAACTAGCCACTCAGAAGCAGCAAAAATATTATCAAAGTGCATCGACTGATTTTTAATGCAAGAGGAGGAAAATGCAGCACAGATCCTACTTCACCGTAAGATACGGAACATCGCCTCGCAGAAAGCTCCAGCCTCAAAGACATATAAGGAGTGGCAGATTTTTAAGTACCGTAGGTTTCTAGCATTACAAAACATTTATTACATTACTACTCTTATATAGAAGTTTATATTGATCGTTTTGTACAATTATAAACAATGTATATGTATTATTCACTTTTAAATGATTTTATTTTCATTTTCATCCCAAGCCCGCAGTGAAATCACGCTACTGTACTTTGTATTAAGAGATTTCTGTTGTCCGTCTATCCGGATACCCGTCACAGTTCTGGTCCGGGCTGTGACGGTTAATCGAAGTTTTACTATATATACCAATGAAAAATGAATAATTTATAATCAGTGAGATGAGGATGGTTGGAGCGGTGGTGTGGAGCGAAGGGGCGGTAAGAAAAAGATAAAGACAGATAGATAGAGTGGTAACAGAGAGACCCGGGGGCGGGGGTAGTGGTGTTGAGGATAAAGTCCAGATCCGGAGCAGAAAGGAGAGCAGAGAAATGACGGATGTGTAGAGAGGAAAGAAAATGAAGGAATAGTGGGAGGGAGTGAAAGTCCGAGGGAGTCAGCGACAGAGATAGCAGGGACGGAACCAGAGAGTAACACACACACACACACACACACACACACACACACACACACACACACACATTGTCTTCCTATTACACGCCTCCCCTCCATTTTCCTCTCCAGCACATCTTTCAACAAGAAGCTGTGAAATTTAATAAGAACCAAAGAACCAAAGAACCTTTTTTTTTTTTTTTTTTTTTTAGTCTTATTATGTCATTTATATCATGTTTTTACAATTAAAATTTTCGTAATATTTCTTTTTTTTTTTCTTTCTTTTTTTTTCACCTGTCACGGCGTCCCTCTCCTATTCTTGTACACAAACACATCACGAAACTGTTAATTGGATCCTCACATTACACATCCATTACACACAGTTCTTCTATCGGGGCTAAACTACAGCACACACTGTATTCGTTGGTTAGTTGGTTGATTGGCGAACGTTCTGGAAGACTGAGTTTTAACCTGGAGTCCATTGGAGAATCTGGCCGACACTTAAAACTACGAAGAAAGGCCAGACGGACATATTATCATGCTGCTACTGGTACCATTAGTATTGGGACTCTTCACTTGCTGTTGAAGATGAGGACGGAGCACGTATGGGAATGTCCCGAGTGTTGGTTGTGGTGTCCACTCCTGACGCAACAAGAGTCCAATGCATTGCCGTTCTATAGGCTATAAATAGAAAATAGCTGCGCGACTGAAAGCAAAAAATGGATCTTGGCATATGAATGCCAGAATGATACTGTCTGCCAGTCTAATGTCTGTGGGACGTAAGTCCATTAACTGTGGGGCCTCGCAAGTAAGTGCCTAAAAACGACTTTCGCCTACCGGCGTGCTGAATCATAACCACTTACACCTGTCGGCATGGCATACGATGATGATGATAATGTGTTGACTGTGGTGGATGCCAGCTTGTTGACCTGTGAGAGATACTGCCGTCAGTTGGACGCGGCAGAACGGACTGCCAGTTTGTCTATATCTTTCAACTGTAAATGTGTATCCTCTAATCACAGTTTCTTTCATTAATTTATATGAGTGTATATCAATACCCAGTAATGTATTTCTGATGTTATCGCAGTAGCCCATGAGTGTCCCAATGATTTTTACGTAATATTTTTAGCATAAGCCTACCCGAAAAAGCGAAATGTACGTTATGGTTCTAAACGATTTGACACGCTAGAAAGTGGATTGTAGCGGAAAGATGAGTAGATTTTAGTAGTGTGAAGTGGACTGTAGTGGTGTGAAGTGGTTTGTAGTGGAGTGAATTGGACTCTAGTGGAGTGAAGTGGATTTATGTATTCTCAAGTGACAGATCAGTTGGTTGTTGACCTTTGTGAGAAAGAAGAATATATATGTTACTTCCAGTAGACTGACTGCAATAAGCCAATCCGCACTGCGACAGCAGGTAGAAATAAAAACATCCATTGTTTCAGCTGGTGTTTTGATAAAAGATTAGGAATCATGACCGCTTGCCAGGGCAGTTACTACGTAGGTTTCAGAAGTAGGACTGTTTCTTCTTCGTGTTCTTCTGCGTTCATCTGGAATGTTGTTTTAGACGTAATTGCGTTGTGCCTGTTTACAGCAGAGCTGCGATATGTGAACCTTTCGGGTGACACATCCGACGTCTTCAGTCATTTGCTGGCCGGGTTAACCTTCCCGTGTGTTTCGTAGGGCGTTTGACTCTCACTGTGGTGGTGTTATCCCCATCTCAGTTGGCCCATGTAGAACAGCTGAAGACATCCCGGTCAGCCAGCAAGGGAAGGCAGGGGCAAACCATGGGCTTTCCCCGCCATCCAAGGTGGAATTTGTCGCTGAGGGATAGTGAACGAAATTTCACAATCCCAACATAAGTTGACGTTAGCCGTTGGCGATTTGGAAGCAGGCAGCTTTGCGTTGATTTTTACAATGGCATAAGCGTGGATTATTTACAAAATAATGTCAAACTACTGAAAGTTAATATAAATGGTATAGAAAATCACATACACCGAAAGCATGATGTGGTTGTGGTTCTTCTTCTTCTTCTTCTTCTTCTTCTTCTTCTTCTTCTTCTTCTTCTTCTTCTTCTTCTTCTTCTTCTTCTTCTTCTTCTTCTTCTTCTTCTTCTTCTTCTTCTTCTTCTTCTCCTACTCCTCCTCCTCCTCCTCCTCTTCCTCCTCCTCCTTCTTCTTTCGCAGGAAATGCTTCACACTTTAGTTATGCCCCTTAAATGTAAAAGTATCTCACTTCGGTATGCACTTGTGGAAGGTTGGTTACCTCTAGACAGATTCCATACAGGGTTAAGGGCTCTGTCTAACCGTAGAATGATGAGGTTGATTGCGAATTCCTATAGAATACATGGAACTAACTATTTAACCTCCACAAACAGGCAAGTAGCTCTTATAGGATTACACATCTGCCAATGTTTTGCGTAGGGTGATTCTCTCTGTCAGTGAGCTTTCATATAATGTTATAATTTAAGTAAATTTCAGTTATTGTCAAATTGGTGCCGCGTGCCTTCTGTTATGAGTATCTGTTATTTATCCTTTTTTATGAATCTCTGTTATGATTCTCTGTTATGGATGTCTGTTATGAATCTCTGTTATGAATCTCTGTTTTGAATCTATGTTATGAATCTCTGTTATGGATGTCTGTTATGAATCTCTTTTATGGATCTCTGTTATGGATCTTTGTTATGAATCTCTGTTATGAATCTTCTTTATGAATCTCTGTTATGAATATCTGTTATGAATATCTGCTATGAAACTGTGTTATGAATCTCTGTTATGGGTCTCTCTTATGAATCTTTATTATGGATCTCTGTTATGGATGTCTGTTATTAATCTTTGTTATGAATCTCCGAAATGAATGCTTGATATGAATCTCTGTTATGAATCTTTGTTATGAATCTATGTTATTAATCTCTGTAATGAATCTCTGTTATTAATCTCTGTTATTAATCTCTGTCATGAATCTCTATTATAAATAAAATGTTGCTCGTCCATTACAGGACGTTTCGATCAACCCCAACTCCCACATTGATGTACTAAGCATTTACGTTACGTTTCAGTAGCTTAGTTTACCGTTGCTTTCTGAACGAGATGTCAATGGTTAAAAGCTAATTGACCTGTGCCCTCCGCTAGCCTACGGGACACCCTTGAGCAAGGTGGAGTACCCGTTTAGCCTCCAGGTCGGGGTTACGTGAAGCCATGGGTTCAGGTGGTGTGTGAATGAAGTTGAAGAGCAGCCGACAGATAGTTGTGGGTTATGGTCTCCAGCTTCACGACGGTAGGCAGAGGATCTCTTTGTTGTTTTTGAGGAGACAATGGCTACTGTCATTGACCAGTATGGTCACTGCTAAGTGGTTATAAATTCAATATTTCAAAACAATAAACAGGAGAATAGGAAACAAAAGGTTTCATTTTCGGACATCCGTCACTTAACATCATGATCATGTAGCGGGTTCTTTGCTGCACCTCATTCTCATCACGGCCTGTAGAATATATATATATATATTGTGATACCTCGGTTTTCGTTGACTTCAGTTATCGTCTGTTTCGGTTTTCGCCGATTTTTTGTCTTGGTTTTCGTCGGTTGCCTCGGATTTCATCGGCGTTGCCACGACACCTCCCTGCTAAGTTTGCGAAAACAAAGGTACCCACGCGTTCTTCTGCTCATTTTGGCGTTGTTTCTAGTTGTGTGAGCATCACTTGCTTATAAGTTAACTATTTCCTTTTAGCTTCATCATGGGACTAAAGAAAGTTTCATGCGCCAGCAGCCTTTCAAAGAAGAGGCCAGGAACACGATCGAGGTGAAGAAGGAAATCACTGAAAAATACGAGAGCGGTTTTAAGATTGCTGAAATCGGCCACATGTACGGGAAGTTGCCATCCACGATAAGTTCCATTGTGATGAAAAAGGAAGAAATAAATAAGGCTAATGTGATGAAAGGTTTCAATGTGGTAACGAAATAGAGATCGCAAACAATTGAAGATATCGAACAGTTATTATTAATTTGGATAAATCAAAAACAGTTAGATGGTGATTTTGTTTCGGAGGCAATCATATGTGTAAAGTCCAGACTGTTGTATGCCGATCTCATTTACTATCAAACACTATATTTATTGTGTATAAAATGTGTTTTGATATGTATTTTGGAGTGTATAGAACAAATCAATTGGAGTTACATTGATTCATATGGAAATAATTGCCTCCGTGTACGTCGGTTTCGGGTTTCGCCGATGGTTTTCGAACGGATTATCGACCCAGGTTTCAATATGTATGTGTGTGTGTGTGTGTGTGTGTGTGTGTGTGTGTGTGTATGTGTGTGTGTACACGTCTATCTTTCTGATAGTCTATTTCAGGTTTCTTTCATCGCCGCTCAATTTTTCTCTGGGTTGGGTGACGCCATGTCATCACTATATCCCTCTCACGAAAATGAAACCAATGGTATATAGCAATTACAGGAGGCAACCAAATTATAATCGCTTAAAATCTGACGCTAAACCTTTTTAGACATTTAGCGATTTCACCACACCAATCAAATTTATCTTTAAAGTTTGAAATAACGTTCCCCGCCAAAGCAAAAGCTCTTCTTCAGTGTTACAATGTTGCTAAATTTTCTTTCTCCGTGTAACCAAATTAGAATATTGAGTCGTTTACCAACCACTAACTGAAACAGCCATAGCAAGAAGGGGGGAAAAAAAACATCCTGTGGAAACACTGCAAAGTAGCATGAGATCAAAGGAACCGCAGAAGTTAACCCGTCAGACGGTATTCAGGCTATTGACGGCTGAAGTGGCGGTTGAATGAGTTGACATGCAAACCATGTATAACACCTTTGGGAACAAAGAGGATGTGGACTTATTAAGACTCTCTTCCCCTGGCGTTCGTTTCAGCAGACGGCACCAATATCACGGTGGGTAAACTTTCTTCACAATTATAACACGCAAGTGAGTGGACGCGAGTGAGCGAAGAAAAACCACGTCGTTTTGTGTTTGCTCGCACCCTACGACATGTTTAAATAAGTACATAAATCTTAAAGCCAAACAGCCCACAGCTCGTTTATTTCTACCTCCCCTTTCTGATACAATTTACGCGGTTATGTCCCTTGTTCCACTGATAATTATATCCATTTTGGAGAATATTGCAATCGTTTAACTGGGTAAAAAGAAACTTTCGTGTCAAATTAAATAATCAACATTTTTTTTTCATTTGTCTCCAACCTATTCAACCTTTCTGGATTATATCTGGCATCTTCTTCAGTCTTGAGCATGCATTGGCGAACACGACACTCGAATCATCTCTGTGATGGGATGTTTTAATGAATTTAAAAGTAATGCGTTTTTGGTTCGCTCGCTTTGTACTCAAGCGACCATATAGTTACTACTACTTCTAGTGCACTGGACTGATGTTTACCTGTGGATTAGCTTTCCATATTACCAGTGTCCCTCGCCTTCAGACAAACCCCTGTCTGACTTCTGGGGTACTTGTAATTTACATCCCAAAGACCAGGACGGGAAGTCAACATTTTAGTCCAACTGACGTGTATAGGGGTTGAACCCGCTACGTCAACACCAGCACACCGGATGTTAAAGAACGAGCGCTTTTATCAAATCGGCCATACTGACCTTCACCTTTCGTATAGACCAGTACCGTATATTTCATTTGTCATTTTATTCAGGTTGCGGTACATGACCTAATTACACCTGCAGCTACATCAATACCGAATTCTCTCTCTCTCTCTCTCTCTCTCTCTCTCTCTCTCTCTCTCTCTCTCTCTCTCTCTCTCTCTCTCTCTCTCACACACACACACACACACACACACACACACTCTCTCTCTCTCTCTCTCTCTCTCACACACACACTCTCTTTCTCTCTCTCTCTTTCTCGCTCTCTCTTGCACTCTCTCTTCCGAACGTAAGACGGACCTGCTTGCCCAATTTGCTACCCTTTTCAAATCAGCATGTGGATCAATTTTAAAATTGACATGCACTCCTTGGTCACAGTATTTCTGTGACTCCTTGGTCGGGGTACTTCTGTGACTCCTTGGTCGAGGTACTTTAGTCACTCCTTGGTCTGGGTACTCCTTGGATTCCTTGGTCGAGTTACTTCTGGGAATCTTTAGTCGACTTACTTCTGGGACTCCTTGGTCGAGTTACTTCTGGGACTCTTTGGTCAGATTATTTCTGGGACTCCTAGGTCGATGTACTTCGGTGACTCCTTGGTCGAGGTACTTGTGTGCCTCCTTTGTGGAGGTACTTCTGGGGGTACTTGTAACATACGTTCCCAGGTCAAGGACGATGAGTCAACATCCATGTTCAACTGGCCGGTGTTTGTAATGAATCCAATACACCTCGGCCATCAGGGAAAGATTTAGCCAGCTTAACCTCTTGGCAAAATCGAAGGGAAGAGACCAGGGGGAAGACCGAGAAGTAAATACCTGGATGGCTTGGCCACGTGGCATGGTCGAGACAGGAACACTGAGCTGATCCACGACTCTGGTGATCGAGTGAGATGGCAAAACATGACCGCCCACGCTTATAGGCATGGCACATGATAGATGGAACCTCTCAGTCATGTCGACCTGATTTCCCCCACCCCTCCCCGTGTCCCTCCAAATCCTTTAATTTGGAATTCATCAGCCTAGTAACGCATCAATACATTCTATTGGAACATAGGCAATAATATGTGTTACTTCCTTGTTTTGTTTTGAAAAGAATGAAATATTTCTTTCTTTCTTTCTTTCTTTCTTTCTTTCTTTTCTGTCTGTCTTTCTTTATTTATTTACTTATTTATATGTATTTATTTTTTATTATATTTTATTATCAATGATAATTTTCTTTGCATCCTTCTAAATAAGTTGGTGTGTAGACATTTCTCGCCACCATATAACAGACTGTAAGACAGTGTTCCCTAAACGGTACACATGCACCATCTTCAAGGCAACTGTGATGAAGATTTCTTCTTCCTGCTATAAACCTCATAAAGCAGGGTTGTTTGAAATACTGGAACTTTAACTTCACATCTGTGGAGAAACACATTATGATATAACAAGGCCATGAAACAGTCCTTCAGGAATTTAACCTAAGCGGTGGATTGCGTTGAAGAGCAGCCGACAGATAGTTGTTGGTTATGGTCTCCAATTTCACTACGGTAATCAGAGTATTTGGCTTTGAAGACAATGGCTACGGTCATCGAAGGAAATCAATGGCAAACTATCTTCTGTACAGATGCAATAAACATCATGGTTCGTCAGTTCAAAGAGAAAACTGGGTTAAGCAACCACTCTGGTGATTTTGTGAGATAGCGAAACATGTCCGTCCATGTTTATCGGCATGGCGCACGATGATGATGATTGTAGTGTGTCGTTTTTCTGTCCGTCACATACCTTTCTGCTAGACCCCACGCTACCGCGACTCCACATTCACATACTACACTGCTAGCTGCCACGCTATCGTGGCACCCCGTTCACATGCAACGCTGCTAACTCCCTCGCTACCGTGACTCCCCGTTCACATACCTCGCTACTAGTTCCCATGCTACCACGACTCCCCGTTCACATACCAAGCTGATAGCTCCACTTCTACCGCGACTCACCATTCATATATTTCGCTGCTAGCTCCTCTTCTACCGCGACTCCCCGTGCACTTACCTCGCTGCTAGCTCTTCTACCGCGACTCCCCGTGCACTTACCTCGCTGCTAGCTCTTCTACCGCGACTCCCCGTGCACTTACCTCGCTGCTAGCTCTTCTACCGCGACTCCCCGTGCACTTACCTCGCTGCTAGCTCTTCTACCGCGACTCCCTGTGCACTTACCTCGCTGCTAGCTCTTCTACCGCGACTCCCCGTGCACTTACCTCGCTGCTAGCTCTTCTACCGCGACTCCCCGTGCACTTACCTCGCTGCTAGCTCTTCTACCGCGACTCCCCGTGCACTTACCTCGCTGCTAGCTCTTCTACCGCGACTCACCGTTCATATATTTAGCTGCTAGCTCTTCTACCGCGACTCCCCGTGCACTTACCTCGCTGCTAGCTCTTCTACCGCGACTCCCCGTGCACTTACCTCGCTGCTAGCTCTTCTATCGCGACTCCCCGTTCACATACCTCGCTACTAGCTCCCACGCTATCGTGACTCCCCGTTCACATATCTCGCTATTAGCTCCTCTTCTACCGCGACTCCCCGTTCACATATCTCGCTACTAGCTCCTCTTCTACAGCGACTCCCCGTTCACATATCTCGCTACTAGCTCCTCTTCTACAGCGACTCCCCGTTCACATATCTCGCTACTAGCTCCTCTTCTACAGCGACTCCCCGTTCACATATCTCGCTGCTAGCTCCTCTTCTACAGCGACTCCCCGTTCACATATCTCGCTGCTAGCTCCTCTTCTACAGCGACTCCCCGTTCACATATCTCGCTGCTAGCTCCTCTTCTACAGCGACTCCCCGTTCACATATCTCGCTGCTAGCTCCTCTTCTACAGCGACTCCCCGTTCACATATCTCGCTGCTAGCTCCTCTTCTACAGCGACTCCCCGTTCACATATCTCGCTGCTAGCTCCTCTTCTACAGCGACTCCCTGTTCGCATATATCGCTGCTAGCTCCTCTTCTACCGCGACTCCCCGTTCACATATCTCGCTGCTAGCTCCTCTTCTACAGCGACTCCCCGTTCGCATATATCGCTGCTAGCCCATCTTCTACCAAGACTCATCCTTCACATACCATGCTGCTAGCGCTTCTACCGTGACTTCCCGTTCACATACCACGCTGCTAGCTCCTCTTCTACCATGACTCCCCGTTCACATACCTTGCTGCTAGCTCTTCTACCACGGTACCCCGTTCACATACCACGCTGCTAGCTCCTCTTCTACCGCGACTTCCCATTCACACACCAAGCTGCTAGCTCCTCTTCTACCGCGACTCCCCATTCACATACCACGCTGCTAGCTCCTACGCTACCGTGACTCCCCGTTCACATACTTCGCTGCTAATTCCAACGCTACAGTGATTCCCTGTTCACATACCACGCTGTCAACTTTACTAACAACTTACGATAATTCCGCAGAAACAAACGTTATATTTCAGTCTGTTAAATTATAATTCCGTGAAACGGCCCTGCACAATAGTTTTGTCCACATAGCTGTACGCACATCAAAAGGAATGCTGGTAAACAGAATAATACCCGAGCTGAGAAAGACAACAAAAAGAACGTAAGACAAACAAGGACTGCAAGATATAAAGATCTTGTGAGAGAAGCAGTGCCTGGGTTTCCATATCGACTCTTGCATATTACTGAGCTATTCAGACGGGATTACATCAAATCTATAATTAGACACACTTGATAGAGGCGGGTTAGAAATCAGCTGCGGTCGATTTGGAAACAGGCCACATTGCGATGATTTCGATGGTATGAGTCCGATGCACCAGAAGTAGTAGCACGTGTGAAGACTACATGTGAAGACAACGGACATTACGTCACGGAAGAACATCAGTAAGAGAAATGGCTGTCAGTATGCGAGACAGAAGGCTGCGGATAGACATGATCACTAACGCCACACTGCATTGACTATAAGAAAAAGGCATACAGAGAGACGAACTGATGGACGGGCGTTTAGACAAAAGGACAAGTCAAACAGAACGTGAAGACATAGTGAATTAAACATAACATGACTTAGTGAATTAGACAGAACGTAAAGACATAGTGAATTAAACAGAGCGTGAAGACATAGTGAATTAGACAGAACGTGAAGACATAGTGAATTAAACAGAACGTGAAGACATAGTGAATTAGACAGAACGTGAAGACATAGTGAATTAGACAAACCGTGAAGACAGTGAATCAAACAGAACGTGAAGACACACAGAATCAAACAGAACGTGATAACACACAGAATCAAACAGAACGGGACGACATCATGAATCAAACAGAACATGAAGATTAAACTTGAAGACATAGTGAATCAAATAGAACATGAAGAATTAGTGAGACAATTAGAACGTGAAGACATACAGAATTAAACAAAACGATACCAAAAGTAACGGTTTAACCGTTAAACTAATGGACCCCGCGAACACATCCAGACAAAGCCGTCTCGATACTGCCCTCTGAAGTGCAACAGTTCTTGAGATAAGCCACAAGGTAACCGGGTGTGTGCAAATATCTGTAATCGATGTGGCAGTGAATGGAGATAGCACGACCTCGCCCACCACCCACGTTTCTCCACGGCGGAGGTCTATGCAGGGTCAACATGGTTTCCCGTGTATTTTTGTTTGCAACAAACAGTTCCCTTTCAGCTGACCGTCTCAGATCGGTAATGTATAAGTTGGCAAACCACATCTTGCCATCCCAGCTGCAGTTGTGAACTTGTTGAACTGCTAGAAGAAACCACACATGTTCACGATGGATGATATTCTCAATGTCCTTAGTATGTCTGCACTTCTTTCGCCATTGTCCCTCTGTTTTTGGTGTTGGTAATATAACGGCAATTTCGCGGACAAGAGGTTCTCAAAGAGATGACGATGAGGCTTTCTGGTTTTTTAAGTCAAGATTCATTGTCTCTGAACGCGAATATCTCCATAAGTGCGCCAGCTTTCAACTGTTGATGACATCAGAAGCGTCTCATCGCAGGCCACACACTCTGTCTTACAAGTCTTAAAACTCGAGAGGGTCGACTTCATTGCAACATGTTTTATCCCATATGGCTCGGTCTCTTTCCGCAAGGCGGCCTGCCGAAAGTGTCGCACAAAGCACGAACTCCGTAGCTCCAGCGACGACCATCATGAGTCTCCGAGAAAGATTGACTCGTGAACCGAAAGACGTTGACACACTCTGTAACCCCAGGGAGGATCTGGTGTGTGTATGCCAGAATCATACATGCTGTAGACATTTATTTGTGAGCAGCTTATTTAACTCTGAAAATTTAACTGGGCAGAAACCTATACGACCTGCTCATTTCGAGATTTCCGGGGAGTTTTCATGCTCACGAGGTTACTCACAATTTTTCGATCTCAGCTGAGAAAGCTAGACATCCGATCCACTATCCTGGGGTCATAAGGTGCATACCATCCTTTCCTTTTTTCTTTTTTTTTTTTGCGTTCGTTTGCTTTTAACTCAAGCTTAGTATTTACACGTGTTACTACTTCTAGTGCACTGGACTGATTTTTGCGTGTGGATTTGATTTCCCATTATCAGTATCCCTCGCCATCAGGCAAACCCACACCGACTTCAAAGAAACTTGTAATGTACGTCCCCAAGTCAAGGATGAGAAGTCAACATTTTAGTCCAACTGACCGGTGTAGAGGTTGGACCCGCTAATAAAGATTGGAAGGGCCGAAGGTAAAATATGCCTGCGTGCCCAATTTGTGACCCTATGAAAATAATGTTCGTTCGTACCTAATACACCTCAAAGAGTGGAACAGGTTCCGTTCCTGGACTTACTTCCTGAGACCAACCTTTCCAGTTTCCGCAACGGCATCTCTTCGGCTGGTCGATGGACGGACAACGCTGTGTACTGTGGAATAAGAAGGTTGATACTACTGAACCTGCGCCCGACAATGTTCCTTTGCATCATGAGGTTATTGGTATCTTCTTCTGGATCATCTGCAAGACTGGACATGAGCATGGCGGAATGGATAAGAGTGCTCGCTTTTAAAATTCCGGTGTGCTGATGCCGAGGTAGGGGCTCAATCCCTACACCGGTAAGTTGGATTAAAATGTTGACTTCTTATTCTTGACTTGGGGACCTAAATTACAAGTACCTCAGAAGTCAGAATGAGTACGCCTTACGGCGAGGGACACTGGTAATATTGAGAGCTAGTCCACGCGCAAAAATCATGTCTCTGCATTAAAAGTAGAAGCATTTGTATCGAGTAGAAGCAAAAAAATACTACATGGCTTCCTTTAAACACCTCAGTGCCAGTTGTCAAAAATATTGTTCTTCTTCTTCGTCAGTCTTGTTCAGGAAGATCCTCACACATTACTATAGAGCAATCTAGCTGAGAGGGCGGTATGCCCGACTTTACCATGCATTTATGAAAGGTTTAAATGTTCTATTCAGATTCCACCCCATTTTCTTAGAATTAAGATTGTTGTATGTCCTTTGTTGGATGTTGCATCAACCCCATGTTGATTTTCTTGGTAATTGGCTTTCAGTAGTTTGCTATTGGTTTCTGAACGTGAATTCAACATTTAACGGCGATTATTGCGTACATTTTTTTTATTATGCAAGAGACATCTTTAGAATCATTGTTTTTATAAACATGCACAGCGCCATAAAGGGGTCGAACTAGGCCCCTTCTGAGACTGAAACAAGTCAGAGTCTACCAGCACAGGACACAAAACCCATCAAGAAATGTTTCAGCAACTTTCTAGGTGGTTGTTGTGTTCTTCTATTTGAAGGATTGCGTCACAACAATTATGTATTCTGTCTTAACAAATGTGCTAGGGCAGCGGCCTTTTGGCCTGTTCTTTGCGATTTCCAATTACCGGTGGATTTTTAGCATTCACAAACTGCACTCGGAACCTCCAGTTTTTCGTGCTTATTCGAGAAGGCTAAATCCAATGCCACTACCCAAGTGATTGGGGGAACGAGATTCATAATTAAAAACCATTAGCTCTTGTACAAATGCTCAGTCCTAGGCTGGGATTCGAACCACATATTTTCGAACCTTAAGTGGACAAAGTAACCACTCAGCTGGGTCTGCTTGTGTAGCTGGTGGGCTTGAAGTAAACTGAAGCTCTAAATGTTGACCATATGCCAAATTGCTCATAGCGTACCAAATTACTCACGTACGTTCATGGGTTACCTCTTAGAGCACACGCAGATACCTTCGTGCAGGTCCTTGGCGGTAATGGTAATCACAACGAATTACAGTAAATAGCTGTCAGAAACATCAAGTAATAAAGCGACAACTTTCTCAGAGAAAACCAATTGAATCAATAGCTGGCGTGGTATTATAAAATAGAAAACAAATTAATTAAAGCACGTGGACTAAAATGTTGACGCCTCGTTCTTGACTTGGAGATGTAAATTATAAGTACGTCAGAAGTCAGAGTGGGTTCGCCTCATGGCGAGGGACACTGGTAATCTGAAAAGCTAATCCTCACGTAAAAATCAGTCCACTGCACTAGAAGCTGTAGCACGTATGTGGACAACGCCTGAGTTCCAAGCGCGCGCGCGCGCACACACACACACACACACACATTAAAGTACCCATTCGACGACTGAGATGAATGTTGCACATACGTTGCACGGTCAGAGCAAGGAACAGAGAATGCCTGGTAAATGCTAATGAAAGTAGAATATTATATACAATTATAAAAGACAAACATCATTCAATAGTCGTGCGGTGGGAAAAGAAGCATTGGAAAAACATCGTGACGGCTGGGCAGATCACTGAAACAAGAGGCAGAGGTAGATCAAGAGAAATGATGCTGGATGGATTGAGACGGTGGCATGCAGGAATATAATCAGCAGAGTTCATTCCGAACACCAAGAGAAGAGCTTTGTGGAGAGGCGTGAACGCCTACACCAGTTGACAGGGCTGATGATTATGATGTTGGTGATGATGATGATGATGATGATGATGATGATGATGATGATGATGATGATGATGATGATGATGATGATGATAATGATGATGGTGATGATGATGATGGGGATGATGATGATGGGGATGATGATGATGGTGGTGGGGGTGATAGAAATAGACAGAGAGAGAATGAAAGAGACATACACACAGACAGAAAAACAAAAAGACATACACGGACATAACATATCTTATAAAAAGGCGAGAAAGGCAGACAATGAGAGAGAAAGGGCGAGTCGATGGATATATATAGAGAAATACGAGTATAAAGGAACATAGAGCGAAAGCGAGACTGGTGAGACATAGACATAAAAAAAGACAGACGTAGACAGAGCAGGGAAAGGTTGACAGCCAGACAACTTGAAATATGAATGACATCAACATTCATCGCCAGTGACATGAATGACAAGCAGCATTCTGTCTTCTGACAGCAATGTCAGAACTGACACCAGTACAGATGCTGAAGATTTTATTACGCGCAGACAAGAACAGGTTATCAATGCGCTACCCTAAAATACATTCTCCCCACCACCATACAACCCTGAGCCCTGTTTATCAGTCTGTGCAAGTAGGTTTCATGTGTCCTTTGGTCTCAATCACCGGGACATAACCTGTGGTTCATGTGGTTGGTTTTAGTTTGTAAGGGATCACATTCATTGCGTAAAGATATCCCCATAAGTGCTACGGTCTCTCAATTTATATCACGCTAGGAGAATCGCGCCGGTCTCTCTGGCCGAGGGGTTACACCACTTTCTCCGTAATCCCGTTCATCACGCAGAGTCTCGTAGCGGGCGAGAACTGGAAGCAGTTCTACCCCCGCTGGTGACTTGCGGGATAACTGAGCCGGCCGCTCAGAAAGCAATGGCAAACTACTGAGCGTAATCATGCCAAGAAATCAACAGACAGCTGAAAGATGCCGCTGTTGACAGCGATGTCCTGTAAAGGATATGCGAATTTAAAAAAAAAAGGGGAATCGCATTAGCAATGGCAAACTACTGAGCGTAATCTTGCCAAGAAATCAACAGACAGCTGAAAGATGCCGCTGTTGACAGCGATGTCCTGTAAAGGATATGCGAATTAAAAAAAAAAGGGGGAATCGCACCACAGTGCACGAACTTTCTGTTCTGCTGGTATCTATCTTCCCGTCTATATGCCTGCTTGTTACAGAGCTACATATCTACCTACTTACCTTGCCTGCCTACCTGTCTGTCTGTCTGTCTGTCCTTCCGAAGCACTTCAATACAGATGAGTAACATGCATTTATACATATATCGATTGTTTCAAGTAGTTGTATCAGAGTATGTTTGTTGTATCTGTACTTACGAAGGTTTTACAGAAACGTCTATCGTGTCACTTGTGACTGTGTTTCAGTAGAACGTATCTAATTCTCCTTGATTCACTCATGACCTCTAGCACCGGGAAAGCTCCAAATGTACATACAGCAGAAACAGACATTGTATAGAAGGTTTGATACATGAAGGATTTGATACATAGATGATCTGATACATAAATGATCCGATACATCGAGGATCTGATACATTGAAGATCTGATACATTGAGAAACTGAAACATAGAGGATCTGATATATAGAGGATTTGATACATGGAGGATATGATACACAGACGTTCTGATATATGGAAGATCTGATACATGGATAATCTGATAACAGAGGTTCTGATATATGGAAGATCTCATACATAGAAGATACGATACATAGAGGAACTGACACATAGAAGATCTGATACATAGAGGATCTGATACGAGAGCAA